>SNQJ01S0010959.1:228316-240079 GCA_010110895.2 Picea sitchensis
TGGTCATTAACCATATAAATACTCATGCAAATCCATGAAGTGTTATCAACAACTGTAATCTCATCCAAAGACAATGACACAAACCTAGCACTTGCAATCTTCTCTTTCATATCATCCTTTTCTACTTGAGCTAGATATTTTGCCCATTCCCAACCACTTGTTAAATACCAATGAGAAGATGGAAAGTTTGGCATTTGAAGAAAAGATAGATATTTCATGTAATCTGGATAATCTATCATAGGACGCCCTTTAGATAAGATGTGAAATACAATGCTTAATTGAATTGTCTTGTATAACAAATTTATTTCCATCGTCTTTTCGAATAGAGATGTGATGCTTCCTCCACCTGCCTCAAGTTTTTGCTTACTTATTAAATATTCATTATATTCATCAGCAAATTTGACTTGTCGACATTCCTTGGAAGATTTCCATCTGACAATAGATTTCTCCTCTCCATCTACAAATTTATTTTCATACACCTTTCCTACATGCTTCTCAATTGTATCTAACTTCATCCGAAATGTCGTTGGCATGCTAAGTTTCCAACTACATATATTGCATCTAACTTTTGGTTTATCTTTCTCATTTTTTGAAGGTAATGGTTCAATAAATGGAAATTTTGAGACCCAATTTGGTTGGAAGCCTATCCCTATGTCCCATTGGCCTTTTTGTCTTTTCCATGAATTGGTTGTGTTATTTTCCAATGAAATATTTTCGACATTTGTACTGCCAATTTCTGGTGAAAATGAATTTATCTCACTTTGATCACCAAAGGAACATATTTCCTTATCTATTATTTGGATATTAGATGCATTCTCACAAGAGTTGACATCTATTTCAGTGATAGGTTGCTCAAAAGAGCTCGAAGCATGAAGAGAATGTGGATCCTTGGATTGAGGTCTTTGAAAGTATGATGATAGATCATTTTGTCTTGATCTTTTCTTCCCACGATTGATATTTGACATCTCAATAAATATTCCACAATTGAAATTTCAAATTGATCTAGAAGCCAAAAGTCAAACCTCCAAGAGAAATAATATAAAATTAGTAAAATTCCTAGCAAGTATAGAATATCTATATGTATTTATATTTATTATTTTTTTTTATAAAATCAAATTCTATGATTCAACATCTACCAATTAACAACATTAATTATCTCATGTTAATCTTCATCTTGTAACCATTTTATATTTTCAGGATAGTTGTCTTATACTATCTATTGACTACAACCTTATAATGCTTCTATATCCATTACTGACTACAATTTCTCTTTCAACAACCATAGAGATGATTTTGTTGGCAATTGGTACTCTTAAGGAGAATTTGCAGAGGCAAATGAACAAAGAAATGTCCACTCAAAGTGCAGATGAATGGTGGAACAGGATCATGCCGAGATCTTGAAGATTGATATGGTATGTTTTTATTATTAACTCTGGTTTTAATGACTTACAATGATGGTTGGGGACCCACATTTATTGATTGCAAGCGAGACAATGATGAATGGGGGCCTAATCCCAAGGGAAATAATCACCTTGAGAATTGTTTCAGTTTATGAACAATGTTATGCATGGCTTAATCGTCAAACTCAATGGTTTCTATGGTTATGTTAGTGTCAGTCAGTTCTTCCTGTCACCAGTGATCAAATATTCTCTTACAAGGTTTTTGTTAGGGTCTCAAGTCAATTTTTTATCATTTCATTCGGTTTTCAAAATAAAAATGTGGTCACTGGCTAGTGTGTCTAGGTCTGTTACTGCTCCTTTCAAAAAAAATCGATGTTCCTTTCCATCACTCAGTGGGATGTGTCATCATTGAAAGGTCATCATCATTATCTCATTCATACCATCATGGTTGGCATTCAGCCACAGGGATACCAATCAGTGGGGAAAAGTGGTTTAAGAGCCTAGACTTGTATGTGAAAAACTACAAACCCTTCATTAAAGGTCACTACAAAGACATCATTAAGAAAAAAAAATTCCTTTTGGATGGCTCCTTGAGAAGTTTTCTCCATTGATGAGGGTCATTATGAAGTATTTTACATGTGAGGGCAGATTTTCAAGATTGTACAAGTATCATGTCAGATTGGTCATTCATTTCACAGGGTTAAAACCACTTAACCTATCCTACTACCTCTACAATAGATTGGATAAAATGGCAGAGATGGTGCAGCATAGACAAAGTGATCATCAAGTCAGCCTTTTTCACCATGCCCTCATCAAAATCATTGTATTGCATCAGCTTGCACAAATGAACATCACTTGGGAAACATTCATTCAGTCAAATGTCTTTTTGTCTTCTGCTAGTCATCCTACTAGCCAAAGTAGACCATCAGCACCATCCAATCATACTCAGAGATTCCAAGAAACTCACTTTTGGCACAACAAGAAAAATCTACTCAAAACATGTCACTTGGAGAATCTTTGAAGGCACATTTTCTAGAAATGTCTTGTTTAGTCATCTTTTTGCCGAACTGATTGTGGCCAATAAAAGATGAAACTTGAGAGACTGGAGGAGGTTTGTGTTCCTTTGATTCCAAAGTACAATAAACTACTTCAGATTTTACATAGATATTACATCATGAGAGATACATTCACATCTTCACAACCTATTTTTCTAATTGTGCAAAGTCTTGTTTTAGACATCTTTTTGCAGAATTGATTGTGGCCAATCAGAGATGAGACTTGAGAAATTGGAGGAGGTTTGTGTTCCTTAGATTCAAAAGTGTAATAACCTACTTCATATTTTACACAGGTATTACAGCATGAGAGATACATTCACATATTCACAGCCTATTTTTCTGATTGTGCAAAGTCCTGTTTTAGTCATCTTTTTGCCAAACCGATTGTGGCCAATCAGAGATGAAAATTGAGAAAATGGAGGAGGTTTGTGTTCCTTAGATTCCAAAGTACAATAAAATACTTCATATTTTATACAGGTATTATATAATCAGATATATATTCACATCTTCACAACATATTTATGATTGTGCAAAGTCATGTTTTAGTCATATTTTTTCCGAACCGATTGTGGCCAATCAGAGATGAAAATTGAGAAACTGGAGAAGGTTTGTACTCCTTAGATTCCAACGTACAATAACCTAATTCATATTTTATATAGGTATTACAGCATGAGAGATACATTCACGTCTTCACATCCTATTTTTTTGATTGTGCAAACTCTTGTTTTAGTCATCTTTTTGTCGAATCGATTGTGGCCAATAAGAGATGAAAATTGAGAAAATGGAGGAGGTTTGTGTTCCTTAGATGGAAAAGTACAATAAAGTACTTCAGATTTTACATAGGTATTACATCATGAGAGATACATTCACATATTCACAGCCAATTTTTCTGATTGTGCAAAGTCTTATTTTAGTCATATTTTTGTCGAACCGGTTGTGGCCAATCAGAGATGAAACTTGAGAAACTGGAGGAGGTTTTTGTTCCTTAGATACCAAAGTAAAATAACCTACTTCATATTTTACACAGGTATTACAGAATGAGAGATACATTCACATATTCACAACCTATTTGTTTGATTGTGCAAAGTCTTGTTTTAGACATCATCTTGGTTGTTGTATATTTTTGTTCAGCAGGTAAGGTCTAAACCATGTCAACATGATTCTCATGACCCACTCAATCCATAAAAAATGTAGAAAATAAGTAATTGAAATGGGCATGGTAACCATAATCAATATGTAGGGATAGTATCTTAAAAGTAGTGCAGAAAGGGCCTCATAAGAGTATTTGTGAATGGAAATTTTCAACCTTTGACAAAGGACAACTTTCAAAGATGATTTCATCTTCAAATGCAAAAGAAACAACTAGTGAATGTTTACAAAATATTTGAACTCTATAAATGTCTTGCAGTTAGGTAAGCAAAGGCTAACACTAGGGACCCTTTGAACATATGCAGAACAAGACAATCAATTTACTCAAACTTCAAAGTAAACCCTTTCAATAACTTGTTTGAAATGGATATGGTAATCAGATCCTCCATACTTTCCTTCCCTTTTCGTGCTCTACTAGGGAATACCAAGACAAGGGATCAAATGTTCCTCAAGCTTTTGGTAAATGATTTATACCAAACTCTTATTCAAAAGCATGCACTCGAACTTGTATTTGTCCATGTTGTGGTCTCTAATATATTGAAAAAGAAAAGACTGACACCAATTGTTCCTCCATACTGTCAATATACAACTCATGCCAACATAGACAGGGTTTAGATATCCCCAAAGGCATACTCAGCTGGGGATATACTCAATCCATGACATATTTTACCAACAATTGGTATAGTCGGAGTGGGATTAGAGTCGCAACAATGAGCACAAAAGAATAATGTCCCAAAGCTAGTCCACAAAAACCTAAGACAGACACTAAAAGAGAAATGGATCAAAATATTGAGAGGTTTTCTAGTGCAAGATACAAAGACACACAATGAGTATCCCCAGAATATGAGATGGAGCATAGTGTTTAATAGTTTGTTTTAGTTTTCAGTAATCCTATTGTAGTCTAGTGGTCTATAATGAATTTAACAGAATAGATTCACAAAAGAATATAGAAAACAATATATCATCATATTCATCAGCAATATCAGAATTTACAGTAACATCCCAATGGCTAGTTGGGATCCATATTTCCATTTAGTTGCAAAGGAAATCTTGCACCATCTTCCTGGAAATGAAAAACGGCCAATGAAAACCACAGGACAATGAAAAAATTAAAAGGTTATCCTCTTGAGGGGTCATCCTCCACAATAGCAGATGCAAATCTAAGACTGGATAAAGAGGAAGAGGATGGAGGAGAGAGTATCAACAATGGTGGTGACCTTGATGAGACCTTGATGGTTTTGGTTATGACATGGAGAAGGAGGACTGACAAGCTATCATGTTCTTCTATCATGCTTCTATTTTCTACCCTGTTTTGTATTTGACATTGGCATTCCCACCTATAGTAACAATATCATGATCATCTATGAATTATCATCTTCTCTATGTCATACATTTTGATTTTGATAACTTCAAATGACTCAATCCAAATATCACAATAAAACCATATTCAAGGTGATCATGCATGCTTTGAAATGCATTCCAAACATGACTATTATAAATATGGTAGCCACTAATATATAGAAAGTGTTGGGCACTATTGTGTTTAAGCGGTCCTATAGGGATAGGTTTTTATTATACACTTGTAGATGAAATCATGCATAGCACACTTGTATAAAGGGAATAGGTTTTTGGCACATTAAAAGAATAATATATGACTGTCAAAGAAAATAATGAGCTTAATTGATGGATTATTTAGGGGGGGGGAGACAACATTACCAATGCTCAAGATTTGCAGTATATTTTGTCTTTCTTGGACAACAATATTTATTTACACAAACAAGAAGATAAACCTATTTGGGGATATTAAAGGTGTTTAAAATACAAACATCCAACATATGTTACCCATGGATTTGAAAAACAACAGTTGGTTTTAGGCACATGGGTTCATGTTACATAGTTTATGCACATTGTTTGGAGGCACATTGTTTATGTTTATTAAAGGCACCTCTTTCAGGAAGTAAGTTGGGAATTTCTAGCTAGAAAATTGAATTGAAGTTAGTTACTACATGTTATGGTCCATAATTCATTGCATTTTTTCGCTAGAAAAGGATTATTTGGACATGATCCCATGCATTCATTTGAATATTATCCACTTGAGAGGTTGAATACCTTGCATATCCATGCATTTGAAGGAGATAACCTCGTTGTTAGTTGCATTTAAAAGGAGGTTGGGGAGGACATGGGGAAGGTTAGTGATGGTCACATGGGCACCCAAAAACGTTGAATCGATTCCCACCATTCCCATTCTCGTTCCTGCACCCAATTTTAAGACCCTCAAATCCTATTTGTTACCTCTTCTGTGTAACAACTGATGGCAGATGTGGCCCACTTCTAGATTCAACTCAAACCAATTTTCTGATTGTAGCTCAAACCCATTTGTTGATTTTTTTTTAGTGCATATGGTTCTGGGTGTGAGTGATTCCAAAACATTTCATCCAAAAACTAGTAGAGAGCAGAGGCTACGGGCCATCCTGAAAAGAGAGGCCTCTCGAGGGAAGTTGCCTCACCAACACTTTATGGTTTCTATGAATTATATACTCATACTCTTAAGTACCATTAAAATTTATATATTTGAAGGAACAAAGAATGTCATTTTAGGCACAATGAGATCATCCAAAAGAAGCCTACCAAACTAGAGGAGTCAAACTTTAATGAGTCAGGGTTTTCCAAAACCCTGTGAAAAAAATGACAAAATGGTATCCAAAGATGAAATATTGGAACAATTAGACATAAAGGGAAACAAAGTGGAGTAAATTGAGAGGTAGATGTTGTTACAAGAACCATATCAAATGATGAAGATAATTTTCCATGTTGAAAGAGGGTACAACTGGATGGCAGAAACACAAGTAAAACACATTAATGTGCACAAAATAGCTAATTTGTAACCCTAAGCAAACTTCGCATAAAAATAGAAATTAAACTGAACCTAAGGGCTGATTGAAACAAAAAAATACAAAGTCTACCAACCTTTGAAGTAACATACTAATGCCTAAAAATAGTCTTCAATATCAATGCTAAGAAAATCTAAGCATAGAAGACAACTTGGAGTTCTAAGCAAAGGAAACTCTAAGAAAACTAAAACTTGTTAAGTATTGATCAAGATCTGAACTATTGATTGAGCGAAAGTGCTCAAAATTTTTAAAATCAAGCAACAACTCAAATTTTCATGTAAAAGAAGTCAAAGACTTGAAAAAAAACTACATGTAGCATGTTCAAATTTTAAAAGCAACGATTTAGATTTATGAGCAAAAGAAAACTAAGACATGGAACAATTTTAAGTATCATATTATGTTGTGGTTGAAGTGGTCCCAATGGGGTTTGGTTTCCATCAGGTTTGAGGTCGCATGGTCGAACCCAATATAAGATAAAGACTGCATGTATAACCAACAAAATGCAAGCATTGCAATAAAAACAGAAATCAAGGCTATCAATCCCATGCATGCAATGAGCCTCTCTTGTGGACTATTAAATTACCATACCGTTCTAAAAAGTTTTAAATATAGTAGCTTAGAATCTTAAGCAAAGGGCCAAAACAAATAAATATTAATAAGTCTCATATTCTTAAAGACTAATTCTCAAATGTTGAAAAGTAGATAGTAGCTCAGATTTTCTAACAAAGGAATTTGTTCGAGATGTGAATAAAATAAAAGAATTTCGACATTGAAGTTATTTTGGGATGACCCACTTAAAGAGGTGTTTTTACCTAGTATCATGTGACTGATTTGAAGAACACGACAGAGCTCGAGCATCTCTAAGTAACAAGAAATGTGAACTTAGGAGTCAGGAATAGCTCACAAATGTCCTTTGAAATTTTGTAAGAATCTAACAGCTACAAAAGTGTGTGTTCTTTTTTCCCTCTATAGTCTTGATCAGGGATTCAATGAAAGTTGAGTAATGAGTGTAAAATCAAATTTGAAAATTGAGATCATGCATTGTTGAACCGTCGTCAAGCCTCTTCTCCATAATTTATAAAGCCTCAACACTAGTTCACATAAAACATAGAAGGAAATACATGGCCCATGGATTATGGAACAAAATTGGAAATGCAGGGGAACCCAAAATTGATGGGCATTGGGAAAAATCGTTCCCTCTAAAAATGCTATGAAATTTGTGGGAAAAATCGATGTCGAAAAGATTCATTCGAGGAGATGCGAGTGAATTAGTTTCCATAAAGCCCTAATTTGAGGATATACAGACGAAGTAACTCCAAACACACTCTAGTTTAGAAAATATGGGCGATGCATTCACCAAAAATCTAGATTCTAAAAAAATTGGAGCGAATTGACAATTTGTTCATGAAATCGGGAGGGCAAAATCTCTTTCCACTGATTTTCTTACTGTTTTTTAGGGGAAGAATTAGTTTCCATATCTATCTTTTATTTTATTATATGGTCTAAATATTCTAATTTTTTAAAACACTAAGTGAATGAAAAATCGCCCCTTCAGAAATTGGAACCCTAAAATTTCTCCCATCTACAAAATTTTGCCCCTAAAATCATTTATGCTAGGCTCTAGTTCTTGGGCTTTGAAATTGTTTGGTAATGCGTGTGAATCAATAGAAACAATTGGTTGAGAATATATCTCAAGAGGAGGTAGTGGTGGCAACGATAAAGAAACTATTGGACATCCTCCAACATGAGGGGAAGGAGAATGTACAATATCATTCCAATCATCATTGACTAGGACTTCAGGTGGTAAAGACACATGTGACTCAATTGGTATTCTAGAGATGCTAGGATGGGGGCACAAAGGTGTTTTTCCATGTGGAGGAGGAGGTCGAAAGGCTATTTTCCCAACTAAGTTTAAGAAACCCATATGTAAGAGTTGATTAAACTCTTTTGAATCGACATCAAAATGAATTGAAAATTGAAGCCTTTTGTATCCCCCTTGCCAAAAATTGTTTGGCCTTCTTTCTCTGCCTTTGTTTCCTCTGCCATGGCTATCTCTACTAAAAAATATCTTCTATAAAGTATGAGGCTAAGTTAGAGTATGCATACAAGAGAAAGTGAAACAACAAACACCATTGCATTAACATAGTTTTAGAAATATCTTTGACTTGATCAAAAAAAAAACATGCAAGCAACCATGGATAAAAGGGGGAAATGATAACTCTCAAGAAACTTTCATCTCTGCTTTGAAATACTTCACCATTTCATACAACTAATTATTATTAAAAACAAGGGAATTTCAATGTAATTGGGAATGTGAGGGGATTTGTATTGTATGGAAAGTGAAATAAATGGCAAGGACAGTAATGTCATGTGTTTAAAAAAATAACACATCCATCGTCAACCATGTTCGGAAATCCAAATGCTTTTCCATAATAATTTCATGTATGCCATGTCAAACCTTTTTTGATTATTGCTAACATATCCACTCTCATTGTCCATGAAACCTTGTAAACAGTTATGTATCAGGGGTAATAAATATGGATTAAATGAAAATGAAATTTAGGAACCATAAATAATTCATGTAAAATGAGAGTATGGAGGGAATTGTCCCTGAACAATTATTCATTTTTCAAAATATAAATATGATTTCATCCGAATAAAATCCAAAAAAACAATCACTTTGAAATACATTCCTTTCCAAAATCTGTCCTTGACCATAATATTTTATTCCTTTGCTACCAAAATCCATATCAACTGATATAGAAAATAATTTTAATTTCATGCAACAAGAGGAGTAAATATGGAATTTAAAAATGATAAACGTTTCTAGGAATAGGGGAATAATATATGTAAAATGGAAGAATGAGGGATTTGGTCCTGCATGCAGAAATAAAAACATTTCTAAATCACAAAAAATATTTGAGTTATATTTCCTTTCACTTCAAATGTTCATTCCCATAACCATAATTTCAATCAAAAATATGTATGTACAAGCAATGTAACATTTGCATGTGGCCTTTCATATCACTTAATGTCTATCAAAATAATACTCATGGAAAAATTATAAAGTCGATGTAAAACCCTTCAATAATATGATATATTAACCAAAATGAATCTTTCGTTGGTTGAATAATTTTAGTCTAGCCCCAGAAGCATAACGCTCAATTTATAATCCATCAAATAATCGATTTAATTAAGCCAACAAATGTATCATATATATGGCTCATTCCTAAATTAAATACATACAACAAAGGGATTCAAAACTGGGTTGTATTCCCTTTCACAACTATAGGTTCAATACTACCCAAAAGAGCACAGAGGTTATTAGGCTCAGACGAATACATAAACTCCTTACCAATTCGATATTTTTCCTCGACGTGCACATGATTAAAACCACAGGTTTTTAGCAATAAAATAATATGATCAAGGAATCCTCATATTCCATGATAGGTTTTTAAAACGTCAACCAACTATCGCTAAGGGAAAAGAGTTGTGAGACGACCTCCAAATAGACGAGTTCACAACTGGATAATGTAAATATTACCCTTTTCTTTATTTGAAAATAAATTAACCCTGGCCAGATGTTAATATTTCCTTGTGAAAGGGATGAAGAGGTGTCAAACCAACAAATATGTAAGAACTCACATAAGTCGGGTTTCAATATGGGACGTCTTAAAACCCATAATTAATCATGAAATAACACGACCATGAAACTCATAAATCTCAGAGTAATGGTAGTTTGTAATAGGGTTTTACTTGTAACAAATCAGATGACAAGACAATTTTTCAAGGAAGTTCCTTGTAATATGCGGTCGGGTGAAATAAGGGATGGTTCATAACCTTTGACTATGAAACAAAATACATAAAGAGGAAAAACTAGGAGTCTTTTACACTTTATGACCAAGGCTTGAAGTATAACAAATGGAGAAGGAGGTTGTTACACTTCCCTCACATTTTGGAAAAGAACAGAACTAAAACAACTCGACCAAAAAATGAGTTATATACAATGAGTTCACACAACCAATACTGGAGATAACATTTTCCAAGATGAGGGTTAACACCAGAGCAATAAACCAATGAAATTTCTTGTAGAAGTGACAAAATGAGTCAAGAGGGTAACCCAAACAACATACTCATTCACCAATCAAATAGATCTATTTTTAAACCATTGTCGCAAACAAAAGAAATGCATTTGATGGATACAAGCTAAAATAAGCATACCTTTCTTTGGTGTCTAATATGCTTCCGAAAAATAAGTCTTGCAGTCACCACAAACTACCATAGTGAAACTTGGACCAGAGCGTCAATATCCAATGTGGAATCAAGAAATGAAATGCCAAAATCCTAGAAAAGGTGGTATACCTCAGCTAGCCTGCGCTCCATGCATTGAATGCATGGAGTTCATGTTCTTCGAAAATGTAATCGCATTAACTTTGAAATCCATATCATATTCCACTACTCACTAACAACCAACCATATGTCTGGAAAAAAATTCAAATACGCGAGTGTTCACATGCCATATAACCACGTCAACATACCAATAATGCTGCCAACTCAAACGACAGGTGGGGTTTCACATCAACCTCATATACAATATTCAAAAATTAAAACCACATTGAAAGCGCATGAATAATACAACCAAAAAATTTATTCCATATTCGATGCTATGGTATAACTATGAAGTGGTCGACGACTTGAACATAAAGTTCATATGTTATACCATATGCAATGAAAAATTTAGAATATCGACCCTTTGATTTCAACTTATCACCTTTATATATGAAACAAATATTTCCATATATGAATTTAGTAACATATGAAAGTAATAACATTGATGATATGAGGAACCACAACTTTTAAAATATGTGGTAAACCATATAACAAAAGAAACTTGTGATCTCTAGACCACACCATCTTTTAGAACTCAAACTTTTGTAATCAATGCTAGTTGAGACTCAACAAAAAAATTCCTCAACGCCTCATAATCTTCCTGTAATGTTATTTATGAGTTAAATGTGCATAGGAAAGAGGATCGTTTGAATTTTTTTATGAACATAACCTTTCTTGTTTTCTACGCAATAAGATCAATGATAGATCCCATAATCAAATGAAGAAGGAAACATTACAACTGCATAATCTTAATGAGACCCTTTCAATAAAGTGGTGGCATTCATTCCTGGATATAATTGAAATTAAACATCCATTATTTCTTCCTAGGGGGTCCCACCTATAGTTAAAATATTTATATATCATAGATAGTTAAAAAAA
>SNQJ01S0010960.1:12352-28737 GCA_010110895.2 Picea sitchensis
GAAACCATACTCCATCTGAGTAATCAGACATGATGTTGAATAAGTCACTCACTCCAAAGAGTGATACAAGAACCATTCTTCTAATCTGGGCATATGTCCTAGAAGAATAAATGTCCTGGACCATTTTCTATCTGGAGAATGTTTGTTCATCAGTACACTGACCATGCATCTAGCTGATAATCATTTTCAACACTACTGATAGTCTTCAAGGAAAATCAGAACAATGTCATTCAATAGAACACAATTGTGTCTATCCATAGTAGTACACAACTACAATCCAGTGGTACACTACCACACCAAGTAGCACACAGCTACTTAATCAGTGACACATAGTAACAACCAGTGGAACACATCCACCACAGTAGCATACATTTACTGTCCAGAGACATACAATCTCCATAGCAATCATATCATCTGATATCAACCTGCACAGAAAAACAATGTCATGATATAAACTGAATCATCTAGGCCATTCTTCCACTCCCATCTATGAGATCTGGAGGAGCATCTGCCCTTAGAAGGTAAAACATCAGTCATGAGCTACTAGACTATTCTTCTCAAGCATAGAAGAATAATTGTCCTGATTTCTGAGCCTGGACCATTCACCTATCTGGGCCATTCCTCCGGCATTAAACAAAGTGCAACCTGGGGAGAATGAGTCTGCCCTAGGGAATGCATGTCCCTGATTGTTGAACCTAGACCATTCACCTATCTGCGCCATTCCTCCGACACTAAACAAAGTGAAACATAGAGAGAATAAATATGCCCTAGGGAATGACTGTCCGGACCATTTCTTAAGGAAATGACTGTCCTGCACCAACCTCCAAAACAAACCATTTTTCGAAACTTCTCACAACTGTGAGCTTCGAAAGAATGATCGTCTGGCGAGGCGGACTAGTCTTCTTGACCACTACTGAGATTGACTGCCAAGAAGAAAGACTGTCCTAGACCATTCCCCCACACTGGCCACAAGGGGAATCGATGTCTATGGTACATCAGCAATCCATCAAACCATTTTCATTACGAAAATGACCATTCGATCTGGACCATTTTCTGAACTGGAAAATGCCTGTCCGTCAGAAATCTCAAACCACTTTTCGAACTGGAAAGGAACTGCTCATCCTGGACCATTTTTCGAACTGAAAAATGACTGTCCATAAATCAATAACACATCAGTGCTCCCTCCCAACCTAGGAGTCATCTCTTCCCTTTTCAATAAGGAAGTCATCTCCACAAGCTCCAGCTTGTTTCTTGAGTCCGCAAACTCTTTCATCTTGGACAGAGGCTTTACCAAAATATATGCTTATCTGCTCATCTGTGGAGATATATTGGAGAACCACTTCTCTTTTCTGGACCTCATCACGCAGAATGTAATGCTTGATCTCAATGTAATTCGGTCTTTCCGGAACACTGGTTTTCTCTAAAGGCTTCAGATAGCTCTGATCATTATAATATATCATGGTTGAATTCAGCACTTGTTTTCTGCTAGCTCGTGACATCGTGGCAAGGCTCAAACTAGAAAATATCCAAGTGTCACTTCTTCTATCATCGTGACAGTTTGTCATGGATTAGCAATCCATCATCCTAGACTTTTGAGTAACCATTATGATACAATATCTCTGTTATAGAAGGTTTTCATCACGCTTCTACTGTGCATGAGAGACTTTGCACCAAGTTGTTTGAATACATACAAGATCTTCTTCCATCTGCATACAAGGGTCTCTTTCTGGTATACCTCAAAACCTTGAGGTTGCTCTACATATGTTTCTTGTTCAATTACATCCTTACATCCATCTGATGTAAACTCCAACCCATGGATATTGCAGGAGATATAATGTCACAGGTAGAGGTATGTCTAGTTACTGGAACAAGTTATCATCATCGAGCTCTCCCTCCATCTGGGAGAGCCTTTAGTTCTGGATCTCGCAATACTTCCATTCATAAGTCTTCCATACACTGTTCTTCATCATGTTTCTCTTTAGCTCTTGGGTCCATGGAGTTTTCTATAAGTTCCATGCCCTGAAGATTCCAACTTCTTCCTTTCATCATAGGATCATGGATGTGGATGGACAACCAGGGATACTTTAAGGCTTATTTTCAAAGAAGATTTCTTCTAAAGTCAAACTGAACACGTGTTGCTTTTCATGGTTGCTACCATCAATGGGAACATGGATAGATACTTTGATGGATCACATTATTTAGGATTAGCTCCCTCTTAATCCTTGCTTCATGCATGAATGTATGCTTTTCTTTTGGAATTATATAATCAGCTCCCTCCATCTAAGAGAGTCCACGCTTATGTCTGCATCCTTATTGCCCTCTGCAAGGTGTCACAAGTCTTTTCCTTTTGATTGTTGACTTCTTTCGTTTTTTACTTCTTCCAGGTTTCTTCAAGTTTGATTTTGATTTCATCTTATCTTGCAGTTGTTACTTATGTTAATAGCTTCCACATGAATTGTTACAAGGGGTTGTCGATGTACTTCATCCTTTCATGTGTATTGCCTAACTTGTAGTCATCGTGATAGCAACCCTTATCTTGTTGTTCTTCCATAGGTATAGTTTGTCTTTGAACATATTATCTTCTAAGAAATAGATATGCAAGATATGTACAGAAAACATGGTATGTACAAGAACTATGACGAGTATTGTTACCTTGTCTTAGAAGAAGAAGTTTGTTTTATCCTGCTTGGCCTTCTTTGAGGGTTTCCTTTCTTCGGCAACTGGTGCTTCGTGTGTTTCCTTCCTTTTCTTTAACTCGGGACAATGATTCTTGTAGTGACCATATTTTCGACAGTTGAAGCATTGTATTTTTGACATATCTTTCTCTTGATTTGGTTTCTTCCTTGAGCAAAACTTCTTTCTATTCCTGAAATTCTTGAACCTTGTTGTGAAGGATTGATCATCGTATTTCTTTTGAGGTTTCTCTTTTGCACTAATCCTTGATTCTTCTTGTGCACAGCAAGTCCAAAGTTCTTCAAATGTAGGATACTCCTTCCTTGTGTTCATGCTTGCAGCAAATGCATCCCATGTCTTGGGAAGACCATTGAGTACTATATTTACCAGTTCCTTCTCTGAAATGATCTCTTCAATAGCTTGTAGTTGATCTCTTCACTGAGAGATTCTCACAAAGTACGATGTTATGCTTTCATCATCATTCATTTTCATGTCACGGAGCTCATTCTTCAAACTCATTACTTGTCCAATGTTTCTGACTGAGAAGGGGTTTGTTAGGGCATCATATACATCTTCTTAGATGAGTCAAGATGGGAGATGTAGGGTATCAAGTGGTCTTTTATAGAGTCCACTATGATACTCATGGCATTGATGTCATTGTCTTTGAACTTCTCCATAACTGCAACATTCTGAGGTTCCATGATCTTTCCTTTCACGATGTCCAACACTTTATTCTTGGCAAGGATGAGGTCAATCCTTGTCTTCCACGCTTTGAAGTTAGAAGCCCCTTCTAACTTGTTTTCTGACTTCATAGAGTAAGTCATAATTGCTTTGACTTGGTCAACCCTTGATTTTGACCAAAAACTTCAAACTTGACGTCTTAGCTTGCTGAGAGTACCAGGAGATGCGCTAAGCTAGGGCGCACTAGGCTATCCAAAAATTAGGTCAATCTCTTCACTTAAGGTGCCTCGACAAGAGGGTTAGGGTTTCGTTGTTGCAGCAGAAACTAGCTGCAACTGCAACTTCAACTGAGCAAATCCTCCCAATCTATCTTCCAACGGTTAAACTGTCTGAAGATAGTGTGGGCCCATAACCTGTTAGAAAGTAATAGATGTGCTTGTTTAACCATAGACAATATAGCAATATTGTCACCCAACCATAGGCTGAAGCCACCCCCGAGCACCTTAACCTTGACAGAGAATTATTCCGGAAGCAAACCCTAGGCTTAATAGCCAAACAAGGTGGCGCACCTCTTTCCAGGGATAGCGCACCAAGCAAGAATAACCAAAAAGGGCCAAGCAAAAAGTCCAAACCATAACCAAGAGAGAGTCCAAGTCAAAACCGAAATCTGCCAGTTGCAGCAACTGCAACTGCATCTCTTCTTCAAACTTGCGCACCACTGCCTTATGCAGTTATGAGAGGTGAGTACAAATGAGCTCAAGCGCCCTCTATTTATAGTCCTCCAAGTCACTTAACTGGGCTGACTTCTTCTCTTGGAGGCTAATAACTTAATACAAATCATTCTCTTGAGCCGACATGTCTTCTAGGGTTATTAACCAACTATTTAGGGTTTTTTCTTGCTTCCCGGAATATTCTATTCTCGTTAGGGTTACACGTGGAGGTAAATACCTCCCGCAGGTACCATATTATCAACACTTCCATCCTTTATTTAATGACTCTACTCCACCTTCTGTAGAGCACATTATGAAGAGCAGTAAAGAGACTTCTATGAATACTAATTTTCAATATTCTCCAGTACTACTGTGTTATGCAGATAATTTCTTGGATATGGAGGGATCTACATATTTTGATCCACATAATCAGTGTAGATCTTTGGAGCACCATTTTTAGCTAACTATTGAGTTCTGATATCTTCGGAGGGGAGTTCACATGAGCACTTGGACATGGGACCCAAGTTTATAGTGGAGGTTGGATTACTTCAACATGGTGGGTAGCACTTCTACATGGGACCCTGGTATATGGTTATATCTCCTCATCACAAGCATTGAGGACAATGCTTTCCTAAGGGGGATGGAATGTAGTGTAACTAGGGCAATAATATGGGGTACTTAGGGAGGTAACCCAAGGGGAATAATAGTAGAGATGTATTGTTATGTATGGAAACCACTTTTAGTAAATAAGGCCTAGACTGAACACAATAAATGTAAGAGGGATTACTATAAAGTTCCACATACTAGAAGGTTCCTTCTCTAGAATATTCTTAGGTGGTGTTGATGTTTGGTAGCTGCGGGAGGTACTTTCCCTCCTAGACGACCCTTCTTAGACGAGAAGAAGATTCTGGAAGCAAGAGAACCATTGAACAAATGTGGAAATACCCCAAAAGAGAAGTTGGCCCAGAAGAAYAAAGAATAATGAAGTGACACCATCCGAGAAGATAAGTCGGCCCCTGTAAGGAGGACAAGAAGACTATAAATACAAGACGCTTTGGGTCATTTGATACACTCACTCACTCTCTCTCATCATTAGAAAAGGAAGGCGCAAGTCCAAGGACGATGACGCAGCAACTGCAGTAGCAGAAGTTTCTTATTGTTCAGTCTTTGTGGTAACTCTCTCTTGTGCGCTACCCTTGGTAAAGGTGTGCTACTCTTGTATGGTGTTGGTGTTGCTGTTGGGGTGGTATTTTTGGTTGTATCTTTAGCTAGCCATTGTGCTAGGGTTTATCTATTGGTTCATGGTTGGACTCGTTTGGACGAAATCTCTCTAAGAAAGGTTGGTTGGGTTTTTCCCAATTTGGGGTTTTTCCAAGATAAATTCTTGTGTCTTCTTGTGCTTGTAACTGTTGCTCTTATTTTCAGTACATGAAATAAATGCTAATGTGAAAGAAGATCTAAATATACTGGTAAACCTAATTGCTCTGTTAAAGTGAATAAAATCTAACAGGTAGTAAGTAGTATTATATAAAGGGGTATGAGCAATGTAATGGGCATGTTGAGAAGTACAATATTTGGAGCGTAGCTCATTAGGTGGTTACCCCCTCCAAGAGGCAAGTGATCAGGAATGGATCCTTTCTTTAAAAGGATCGATTGTATGGTGTTGCCCTACCTTAAGGGTTTTCTATATAACAAAGGAGATTTTCTACATTCTTCTTTGGATCTTGTGTGGTGATTTATTATTCAAATCTTTGGTAATTAACACATGCATGCCCCATTATGTCAGAGCATCGTCTTCAACTAGCCATTCATGTAGAAATTGCCCAGTTATTATAATCACTAAATCCATTGATACAAGAAAAATCCATGTCAAGCTACCATCCTAACATATCCTCTATGAAGGGAATTAGAAATGAGTTTCTCTTTGTCACCCAATTCAAGGCATTATAATAGATGCACTCCAGCTTTAGCATTCCTTAAATATAACAACAAGGTTAACCATATGTTAAATTAGAAATGAGTTTCTCTTTGTCACCCAATTCAAGGCTTTATAATAGATACACTCTAGCTTTAGCATTCCTTAACTATATCAACAGGGCTAACCATATGTTATTCTCCACCTCATAGATGTAGCACACCACTCACATCTTATCTAAATCCATGCTTCCACTTGTGAGTTTACATTGATGTTCACTTGTACAATGTTGCTTAACAAATTTGGGTCTTTCCACCACTTCAATCTTATGCACTACAAATTCCAATAAAATCCCATACAAACCATCGTATGACAAACAAAGACACTTGTATACTCTAAAAAAATTCAATGCTTGAGGGACGGTTGTAGAATCCAATGATCTGTTGATGTTCTGTAGCATCAGTAGGTATTCCCACATTAGCCTAGGTGTCGAGCATGTGGGATCCATTATTGCCACTCACAGCGATTTTCCCTTGAGAAAATCCTTTGTGTGAAGTGTGGGGCTTTGTGGGTTTCTTGATGGGCTTTGTGGGTTTGTGAGAAACCTAATTTTATGTTGAGTTTGAGTGAAGGGCACCTAAGTTGATTTAGGGGCTTTTAACTCAACCCTTAGAGTTGTATAAAAGGAGAACCTTGTGAGAGAGCAACATTGAACAAGTGAAAGAAGATTTTCACTCTGAAGTTGTGAGTGGAGCTGCTGAGGCATGGAGAGTCTTTCTGTGCAGACCTGCATATACAGCAGCAGGGTATTCTTGTGCAGGTGGCTTGGAAAGAAGGGCTGAGTACGGCCTAGACCCAGCCAGCAAAAGGGAGCCACAGTCTGTGGTATTTTGAGAGACTCGGCCTGCAAGTTTAGGGCAGCTGCAGGTATTTTGAGGGGCTCGACCTGCAAATTTAGGGCAGCCGCTAGGTCTATTTTGCTGTTCAAAGGGAGTCTGGACAGCCTGCCTCGTGCCTGGGGTAGCCAGCAGCTTTAGGAGCCCAGCCGCAGATTTTCTGGGCAGTTTTGGGGGCTGTTACAGGTGGTGCAGCCCTAGTACAGCAGTCTAGGGGAATATTCTGGGGCTGATACAGTCAGCCTAACAGCAGTTTGAGGGCTGGTACAGGGACAGAGACTGTGAAGGCCTGCTCAGGTGACCAGCAAGCAGAAGAAAGATTTCAGCCTGTGTAAGGGCTGAAGTTTGACCCTATTACAGTGAGCAGATTTTGGCACAGAAACCAAGGAGGGTTTCTGCAGTGGACAAGGGCCTTTTTGTGTAAGTGTACCCTTGTATTTTTGGTGTTTTCTTTTGGTGTAAGAAAGGCCCATTTTCCCTGGTACGTGAGCCCATTGTTCTGAGGTTGTATTGAATGAAGAACAAGTGGTTTGGGCATCAATTCCTGTGTATTGTGTATGATTCAATTGCTGGTTTTATTTTCCGCTGTGCTAAGTTGTTAGACATCTCAGTGTGTTTATGTTCACAGTTCAGATTGTGTGATTTCTGTGTATACTGTTGAGAACCTAGACCAGATCTGAGGTGTGTTTGAAATCTAACATGATCTCCCATGATATCCCAAGGGTTTTCCTACATGCTTATGTTTATCTTTAGTATTATACTGTTAATAATCTCCCATGATATATTGAAGGTTTTCCTCCATGTCTATATTCATCATTACTGTCTTAAATCAACATTACCGAATCTCCTTTGATCAGGTACAGACCTGCACCCAATTGATTTTTGGGTGTGGAGATTCCCACAATTCACATCAAATCTATAACTAATTTGATATTATGCAGGTAGTTAAATTTCTTCTCATCAAAAATGCACCCAACAGTGACATTGCGGTCTGGGTGCATTTCTAACAGGTAGAAACACACCCACCTGATAAACACACCCAAAGAAAAAAAACAAAGAGAGAGAGAGATAAAAAAGTTATAAAATAAAGAAGAATCAACGCCACGACATTGCCGAGCACGCAATCATTGCATGGACAACCATGTGTTGCCCCATCTTTTTACATTTAACTCACAACAAAGCCCTCAAATTTAATCTTCTCAAATATCAAAGTTGCAAACCAAAAACTAAGAGAGTGCAAAAAAAGAAAGTTGACTACTTAGCAAGTTGGAGAAGTGACTTACAAACTTATGGAATGTTAATCTTGCAGATAACTAATTACGAATTCCATTAGTGACTGAAAGGTCATCTGAAGCCTTAACTTTTATGGACCAGTGTTAGGATTTTTTTATGGACCAGTGGAAAGTACATTAGTTCTACTTTTGAGGATCAATCTGCTACTGACACTAACAACCAGATTGGACTCAGCTTAGACAATGTTGACCTGGATAATATACACTGTTGGGAATATGATAAGGACTAGTAAACTTTGGAGCACAAATTTCTTAATTGAAACTTGAATCTTAATGACAAGAATTTATTTTTATTGAGAAATACTTCTTATATTTACAAAAAATATTTCCATCAAGATAAAACAAAAGGCAGAATGGCATATACAATGGTATTTACATCCTCTTCCTTAAAGCAACAAGCACAGCAATAAAATCTGAATAGGCACCAAGGTCTAACATCTCGACATCCTTGATCAACAAAAAACTTTTGCCACCAGTTGCATACATGATACGTACCTCTTCTCTCCACAAAAGGAAAAAGGCAAACAAAGAGCTAACCTCATTCTCAAAAACATATTCGCATCAAAGCTCCCAGAGAACAAACAGAGCAGAAATTGTCAACCAGTGCCAAAGACTACTAAGAGATGAATGGATCACAGATCCGGAATCGTTCAATAACATTGCACGCCAATGAAGATGCCCCTGAAGAATAGTAGACAAATCAATCCGAACATGCTCTGATTACAACCTGGCCAAAGAACAGTCCCAAAATAAATGCTTCACCATTTCCACCATGAGATAGGAAGGGAAAAGGCCATCTCAGAAGCCACTCTTAGCCAAGCGAGCCTTGGAAGGAAGGCCATGATAAATCACAAACCACGATATAAGTCTTCATGATATTCTCTGCTGGAAAATACAAAGTTGCAACCATGTCTACAACTAAGACAAGCCAACCGAAAGAGTTGCCTTTTCCAAACCATATTCAAAAGGTGACAACTACATTCCTCACGAGTGCTGCAATCTTGCCATCAAGGCAAGGCTTTTATGACTCATACTATTGCATATGTCACATGTTGCCATCATCATACCTATTTTTGACATTGTTCAACTTCATCATACCTATTTTTGACATTGTTCAACTTAAGAGTCCGTCGTGTGGGATCATTATTACAAGTTTGGTTTACCCTAACCACCAACCTAAAGACCTCATATGAGTTAGCTCACATTCATCAAGCATCTAGGTAACTAGCCCTGAAACTCACTAGTTTTCTAGGAGATTAAACTGGCTATATAAAGTATCTTCAATTTTTACTATAAAAATGTTTTGCCAATCTCTTAGGCAAATCCAACTATAGTCAAAATGCCTTTAGGGTCAATCTTGCTACAACGAAACACCATAACTTTCAACTTTGCATTGTGTGTCATATTAACAACTAGACCAGAATATGTTAAGGGCAATTGAGTCATCATAAGACTCCAACAAAGAACTTTATCTACTCACTTCACCTAAGTGACCTGAAAAAGAATCTTAACTCAAGGGGCAACCATAATATTTCTTTCCTTCTCTTGTTTTTTCCTTGGGGGTGATCAAAATATAATTCATTTTCATTTTATAAATCATAATCTACATCGAGCTATAAGTTAGCATTTTTCAAAGCATTTTCTGCCTAACGTTGTAGTGGCCAATTCTAACATAGAGAGACAAAATTGCGACCCTGATTTGATCAATCTCAATGTGATTTTCACAACCAAATCTCTTGCAAGATGACATTTCTTGTGACCAAAGATCGTAAATAATTATTTATAAATTCCAAACTAGACCCAAAAATTGTATGTACACCTACAATTACTAATTGTAAACCTTTCCTGGTCAATGTCTGGTCATAGCCTAAATTTTGGTCATCTCTAGTAGACTGTATGTCCCTCTTCTTCTAGTTTTGGCTATTGTTTTCTTGAATTAATTTCTCATATCACACGCCCAACTATTTTTACTCCTTACATTCCTATAAAAACTTTTATTGTCATGTACATAGATCAATCTCAAAAAAAATCATTGTTTTGGATACCTAGGAGGAGTATGTAACACCCCAAACTCCATTTGGGCCTACATCTGCCCGTGACTTCAAACCTGCAAAGAATTTGGTTCTAGATTCACAAATTTTGGTCAACATCAATTTCTAAACATTTTCTGCAACTCAGAATTGTGCTCTAGTTTGGATTTTGACTTGTCTACACACATTTACACTTCATCTACAGTGCTTCATCTACACTTTTAGGTAACAAATTGGTGGACTGCAATGCCATCTTTGCAATGTTCTACGACCTCAAAGGCTTGAAACACAATGTCACAAATCTAAAACATGTGTTTGTAGTCTAGATTCATTGACTTTGTTCTTCCAAACAATCTGCAACTTCATAGGTGCCCTCATTTTGCCAAAAAAATGTTGCTCCAATCGTTGCTTAAAAGGCATCACTCTGGGTGCAATATTTTCCCATCCCTTCACACATCAAGGTTTCCCTCACAATGGGTCATTGATGGGTGCCTTCATTCTACTTATCATGTTTCCCTCTAAACAAGAAACATTTGCCAAGAAATGCCTTAACGTCTCTTCCATTTTGAAATGTGCCTATCTTTTCACAGAAATTCATATCTTCTATGTCTCCTTCACACACTATGATTTTCTTTCATGCATCACATTTTGTTGATACCTAGCTATAGGTGTCTGCTTGGTGTCATCCACTTCAAGGATGCTTCTCTTGAATTTGATTCACTCAATATAGCTTTTAAATATTTTCTTTCCATCTCAATTTTTCGAAAGTTTCTCTTTCGAAAACTTGAAAATAAAAATTATTTCGCCTCTTACAGAAAACGGAAAACTTGACTTGCCTCACTTCCATTGAGAACTTTTGTACTCGTTTCTCATCTCTTTCTTTAGTCTTCAACTCCTATGAATTCTTGAGTCACTTACAAAGTCTTTGGCCTTTCTCTAATGTTTCATCACAATCCTTCTTCTATTCACAAGCTCTAGAACAGTATTTGCTCCAATACCATGTTGATATATGCAGAGGTGCACATCAAAGTAGTCAGATCCAGACTGAAAAAGTTTTCCCAAAATTTTGACTCAAACCGACACACTAGCCGAAGAATCAATAAACATACTAGTGGAATAGAAATACATACAGCATTCAAGTTTTAATAAAAAAAAAGTATATATTTATGTACATCAATGTAAATCCAAACCACTAGACACCATTTGTGCACAGTTTGTTGATTTATATTGCAATAAGGGTGCAAATAGAAAAATTGCATCAAGATATAAGTTCTGAGATATGTAAAATTAATGTTCTAAGAGAGACTTCAAAAACATTAAGGCTCTAAATGGCCTCTAGAATCCAAAAATCATCTTTTGATATCAAACGAGTATATAGTTCATCTTAGGTGTGGCTCGTTATACTGACTCAGCAGAGTCTAGGAATACGAAGTTTGTTTTCTCTAACTGAAAACAAATCAAATTGTTCATTACTGAAAACATCTATGAACATAGCCATGAATCATGATGAGGTTTTCTTCGAATCAAATCCAAAAAGAGCTTACTTGCCATAAACAAAACAGTGCACCCTTAATATCATGTCAATCATATACTGGAATGAATAAGTCTGGAGCAATAATCATCGTAAAATTTTGTCCATTGTTCTCTTAGTCTTCACTTTAGCACTGGCTTAAAGTCTTCTTCACAAATTTAGTTCAATCTTCAAATTGAAGCACTGAGTTGTACCCCAAGAATGCCATGCTAATTTGTTTGGTAATAGATCCATGCTACATTCGACTGTTGTGCATGTATAACAATTCACATTACTTCGAGAGGAAATGGTTGTCTTCAATTCTACATCTACAACCTCGATGATATCAATTTCCAATCATATGTCACAGGCAGTGTGATGGTCATTCCCTACCCCATTAATGCTAGTTAATGTGTTCACTGTTAACAGATCTAAGTTGCAAGAAACGTGGAAACGTGTACAAGTTTCCAAAACAGGACCTGGAAAGGTGACCCCCACAAAATGGGTACATAGGGGGAACGTGGTATATAAAAAATACACAAAATATAAATTTATATTTTTTTTAAAATAACACATTCTCTTGCAAGAACATAAGAATGATACACATAAAAATTTATATTTTTATAAAATAACACATTATCTTGCAAGAAAATAAGAATGATACACATCAATGACATTTTAGAAGGAGACCCATGTCTATATAAACTCTCATAGATGATTACATGATGCAAAATCGTGTAGCTTGGTGGTCTCGACTAATGGCAATCCCATACCCTCATACATGATAGAATCCAGTGGAAACGCTAGAAGTCTGTTGAATTATGAATGGGATATGAAATTCTACTTTCTCCATATGAAGTCCGATGAGGTTGGAACTACTCTCAAACATCTTGAAACAATTAATGGTAATGTTAAAAATTTAAGCAAAAGGAAACTTCTACTTTAAGAATTTAATATCACCATTAATTACCAAGGACACAGACTCCCCAAAGCTCAATCCCCTATCTTTGATTTGTCTTAAAGGGTTGTTGGCACAAGCAGGGTGATATTTTCCTATGGGTCCCAAACCCCTCTCGGGCACATAGGTTCACCTAGAAACTTGCAAAAAATTGCTTGAACATCACTATAAATAGCCAAAATGCCTTGTAAACATCGCCAACCATATTGTACGGCATTTTCAGATTTGGAAACGTCGTACAATACGGTTGGCAACGTTAACAAGGCGTTTTGTACTCGTTTCGGCGTTTCCAACCATTTCGGGTACTAGTACGTGGCTCAACTCCATTGCCACATTCTTAACACCCAATAGGCTCAACTCCTCTATTTAATTTCCTAATATATCAACCAATCTAATTGGGATATCCCAATCCCCATTGTCAATTGTTGTGGCATTGTCATTTCATTATTTACTCCACATTCTTGCCTAGATCTAATATTATCTAGTTTGTAATTTTCTAATTTAAATTTAAAAATTGATACTTGATTCGAACACTACAAGAAAATAGAAAATCAAATATATTAAGATAGATGACCTAAAAGATTGTGATCTTTTGGATTTGTTGCAGAGCTATTTATCAGTCTTTGCATTGAATTGACCTAGCTTCCCTATCAAGCGCAATCTTCTGATCATAAGATAGACAAGGGCACCATGGTTCATCAACAACCAAAAACACCATTATCCCATTTGGTGTTGGCATTGACCCAGATAGCGTTAATGGCTCCAAAGATTCAGCGAAAGTTTGTTCTGAAGGTGTGTCGTGATGTAACGAACCTCGCCTCCCTTGACATTCATTTTTTTTAATTTGATTATAATGGTTTTTATGAAATCAATTTCAAGCGAGATCCATAATGGGTTACTTTGTTAATGTTGATGTTTCTGGTAGCTGCGGTAGGTATTCACCTCCGGGATAACCTTTCTTATAGAAGAAGATGCCAAGACGTCAAAGGAAAACCATTGAAAGAATTAAAGAAGCCCCAGAAGATATATATTGCTCCTAAAGTCAAGTCGGACTGCCAAAAAAAGATAAAGTAAATATATTTTCCAGAAAGGGCAAGTCGACCCCACTGGACAAGCTCACTAGTCAAATTAGTATAAAAATAAGGGTGGCGCCCTTCTCATTTGATACACTCTCTCACATATCATAGCGCTAGTTTGGAAGACAGTTGCAGCTGCAGCTGCAGCTTTTGAAGGAAGGAAGACGCAAGTCTTATATCTCTTAGTCTTGGTGGTGCGCTAAAGGTGGACTAATGCTCTAGCACTTTGGCTAGGGTTTACATTGCTAAGTTCTCTCCATGTTGAGATAAGTATTGTTGGATTCTTTCTTATTTGTTTGCTCTAGTGAATAGAGCTTGTTCTTGATTATTCTGTCTTGGCAAGGATATTCTCTATAAGAAGGTGTTGGGTTTTCTCCCCTTGTGAAGAAGGGTTCCCAGGATAACTACTATGCTATGGTCGTGGGTGGCACTTGAGGATGGCTATGGTTGGGTGGCAATGAAAGAGCATTGCCTATGGAGAAACGAGCAGACCCATTTTTTTGTAATTTGTGCTTACTGCTTAGTTAATCTTCTTGAGATCCTGATAGTTTACTGCAGTTGTGAACTAGTCTAGTATTCAAAAATTCAACATGGTATGAGCGCAGTGTTCCTGAAGAAGCCATTGCACAAGCTTCTCTAGCACCTCTTCTGCTAACCGCTACCTTCTTGCTGCAGTTTTGCAACTGCACTTGATATTGCAACAACCCCCCCCCCATTCCTGTCAAGCTAGTTTTAGCACTTTCCCTTGATCGTTGGACCTATTTCCTTCACCAACAAGTGCGCCCTAGTCCAACGCATCACCTACTACCTTCAGATTGCAAGTTGGAGCACTTTCAAGTTTTAGGGTTTGTCGCTACTGCCGGATAGTGTTGTTGTTTGTCGCTGCTACCGGAGGTATGTACTTGTATATGTTAATTTATATCATTATCATGAGGGTTTTTAAAGGAGAAGGGACTTTTGTCCAAGCAGCAACTTAGATCCAGAGGGATCTCAGATCCAGTACATTAAAGGAACAACGCACCCTCCAGGTTACCTCGGAGGCATGTCACTAGTGATAGCTCTGAGAGGGAGCTATAGTGACGGTTCCAGAAGACATGAAGCAGTCTGACCGGAGTTTGTACAGATTGACAGTTCAACTAGTTATGGCATAGGAGACTTGCTCATTTGCATTATAGAGGTCTTCCCATTCTAGGGAAGATAGTGACAGGGCTTCCACAGCTCCGTACTAAGCATGATGGTATTTGTAGAGGTTGTGCTCTTGGCACGAATGCCAAGGGATCTTTTTCGAGTAGTGACAGCAGATCCAAGGAGATCTTGGACTTTGTGCATTCATATTTGTGTGGACCTATGACAGTTGCTTCCTTGAGTGGATCTAGTCTCATGGATGAGACAGTGGCAGTGACTGTGACAGGTTGGTTACAGCGACAGGTTGGACACTTAAGGATATTTGGGTGTCCTGTTTACATTCACGTACCCAAGCAGAAAAGAACGAAGTTAGACCTTTCAGTCAAAAAAGGTACATCTGTTGGGTACCGTGAATCATCAAAGGCATATCAGATCTACATCCCAGGTCAAAGACAGATTGAGGTGAGCAGGGATGTTTCCTTTGAGAAGGAGGTAGCCTTTAGGAGATCTAGAGGATCTTGTTAGAAAAAATAGGTGTGCTCGTTTCACCATAAACAATATAGAAATATTGTCACCCAACCATAGGCCGAAGCCACCCCCGAGCACCTTCACCTTGACAGAAAATAATTCTGAAAGCAAACCCTAGGCCTAATAGCCAATCAAGGTAGCGTATCACTCTCCAGAGCTAGCGTACCAAGCTGAAAGTCCAAACCATAACCAAGAGAGAGTCCAAGCCTAAAACCGAAAATACAAGTTGCAGTAATTGCAGCTGCCGCTACTCTCCAAACTTGCGCACAACTAAAATTATGCAGTTGCGAGTGAGTGGGTGCTAAATGAGCTCTAGCGGTCTGTATTTATACTACTCCTTAGTTGTCTAGGTGGACTTCTCTTCCTGGGGGCTAAAACTCAATATTAAATTATTCTCTTTAACCGACTTGTCTTCTAGGGTTATGTCCAAGGCTTTTAGGGTTTCTCTTGCTTCCCGGAATATTCTAGTCTTGTCAAGGTTACACGTGGAGGTTAATACCTCCCACAACTACCAAAATATCAACACTCCCTCCTATAGCTAGGGAGGTATTAAAGAAAATGATCTTGAGCACAAACAGATCATTCAACCGGTAGCATCATCATAGCCACACAGGGTATCTCAGGATCAAATCATGAGCACCATCATCACTATTAGTATCATCTGAAAGCATCAATTGTATCATCTCTATACTCCATCTAAGTAATCAGGCATCATGTTGAATCAATGTTGCCAGAGCGCGAAGCAAAGCGGGAGCGTTTTTAGGAAGCAAAGCGTCGAGAGCGTCATTTTCAAAAAATCCTCGGAAGCGAAGCGTCCCGGAAGCGTCTATTATATATATATATATATATTTATATATATTGTGTTTATATTCAAAAAAATATGTAGAAAGACAAATTAGTTGCAGAATATATGAAAACATGCATATTTGTACATCAATATAGATAGAAATGACATCCATACTACATAGTTCATCAATGATTAATCATTCGA
>SNQJ01S0010960.1:28747-39508 GCA_010110895.2 Picea sitchensis
GAATTTAACATTACCATTAATTACTAGGGTGGGTGGAATTGAGGGGGGAAATATCTTTTATTCCCTCCTCACTT
The DNA here is from genome assembly GCA_010110895.2 of Picea sitchensis. Taxonomy (NCBI): domain Eukaryota; kingdom Viridiplantae; phylum Streptophyta; class Pinopsida; order Pinales; family Pinaceae; genus Picea; species Picea sitchensis. Next base: position 28,822 of record SNQJ01S0010960.1, read on the forward strand.
TCCCCTAACCCATCCCTAACCACACTCCACACTCTAACTCAACTCAAAAAAACAAAAAAAATGAGTCTTCGGGCAGGAAGCGCATTTTTGAACCTGGAAGCGAGCTTCCGACCCAGCTTCCTGAGCGAACTCGCTCGGAGTGAACTTCTGAGGCCGGAGCGGGGGGGGGCGCTTCTGGTAACACTGTGTTGAATAAGTCACTTACTCCACAAAGTGATATAAGAACCATTCTTCTAATCCGGACATATCTCCTAGAAGAATAATCGTTCCAACAGATGATGGAAGCCATGCCATGGGCTACAAGAACTATTCTTCTAATCCAGACATATGTCCTTGAAGAATAAATGTCCTGGACCATTTTCTGCCTGGAGAATGACTGTCCACCAGCGCACTGACTATCCATCTAGCTGGTAATCCTTTCCAACATTACCGATAGTCTTTATGGCAATCAGAACAATGTCGTTCAATAGAACACAACTGTGTCTATCCGTAGTAGTACATAACTACTATCCAGTGGTACACAACCACACCAAGCAGCACACGGATACTTAATCGGTGACACATAGTCACAATTAGTGGAACACATCCACCACAGTAGCATACATCTACTGTCCAAAGACATACAGTCTCCACAACAATCATATCATCTGATATCAACCTGCATAAAACAATATCATGATATAAACCGAGCCATCTGGGCCATTCTTCTACTCACATTTGTGAGATCTGGAAGAGCATCTGCCCTCAGAAGGTAAAACATCAGCCATGGGCTATCTGGACTATTCTTCTCAAGCATAGAAGAATAACTGTCCCTGATTTCTGAGCCTGGACCATTCACCTAACTGCGCCATTCCTCCAGCACTAATCATAGTGCAACCTGGAGAGAATGAGTTTGCCCTAGGGAATGACCGTCTGGACCATTTCCTAATGGAAATGATTGTCCTACACCAACCTCCAAAATGGACCATTCTTCAAAACTGCTCACAATTGTGAACTTCGAAAGAATGATTCCCTGACGAGGCGGACCATTCTACTTGACCACTACTCAAAGTGATTGTCAAGAAGAATGATTGCCCTAGACCATTCCCCCACACTGGCCACAAGGGGAATCGTTGTTTATGGTACATCAACAATCTATCAAACCATTTTCATTACGAAAATGATTGTCCGATCTGGACCATTTTCCAAACTAGAAAATGCATGTCCATCAGAAATCTCAAACCACTTTCCGAACTGGAAAGGAACTGCCCATCCTGGACCATTTTCCGAACTAGAAAAATGACTGTCCATAAATCAATAACATATCAGTGCTCCCTCCCAACCTGGGAGTAATCGCTTCCTTTTCCAATAAAGAAGTCATCTCCATGAGCCCCAGCTTGTTTCTTAAGTATGCAAACTTTTCATCTTGGACGGAGGCTTTACCAAAATATCTGTTATCTGTTCATCGGTGGAGATATACTGGAAAACCACTTCTCTCTTCTGGACTTCATCACGAAGAATATAATGCTTGATCTCAATGTACTTCAGTCTGTCATGGAACATTGGTTTTCTCTGAAGTCTTCACATAGCTCTGATCATTACAATATATCATGGTTGAATTCAATACTTTTGTTACCTGCTAGCTCATGACATCGTGGCAAAGCTCAAACTAAAACATATCCAAGTAGCGTGTCTTCTGTCATCATGAGAGTTTGTCACGGATTAGCAATCCATCATCCCGAACTTCTGAGTAACCATTCTGATACACTATCTCTGTCATAGAAAGTTTTCACCACGCTTCTGTTGTATATGAGATACTCTGCATCAAGTTGTTTGTATCCATACAAGGTCTTCTTATATCTGCATACATGGGTCTCTTTCTGGTATAAGCTTCTTTCTCAATTTGCTTTATTGGGAAGAACAGTCTTTTACATGTAAATTCCAATGCATGGATACTGTAGGAGGTATATTTGGTTTACTGGAACGAGTTGTCATCGTAGTCTTCTCCTTCCTTCTGGAAGAACCTATGAATCTCACAATGCTTCCATTCATAAGTCTTTTCACATTTTCTTACATACATTGTTCTTTATCATAACTTCCATTTCTTTTGCTTGATTGCTTCTGGTGGGTTCAAACCAAGCTAGTAGTCTTGTGATTCTCAATATAATAACTGGTTGTTTTGGCTTTTCTTTCTTTCTTGGAATCTTCATGTTCTTCCTCATGTTTCTCTTTAGCGCTTGGGTCCATGGAGTCTTTTATAGATTCCATGCCCTGAAGATTCCAACTTCTTCCTTTCATCATAGGATCATGGATGTAGATGGACAACCAAGGATACTTTAAGGCTTCTATTCGAAGAAGACTTCTTCTAGAGTCAAATTGAACACATGTTGCTTATCGTGGTTGCTACTTTCAGATACTTCATAATCCTCAATGGATTAGCTCCCTCCTAATCCTTGCTTCATGCATGAATGCATGCTCTTCTTTTGGAATTTTGTAATCAGCTCCCTCCATCTAAAAGAGTCCATGCTTTCGTCTGCATCCTTATTGCCTTCTACAAAGTGTCAAGTCTTTTTCTAATTTCCTCTAGATTGCTGACTTCTTTCTGTTTTGACTTCTTCTGGGTCTCTTCAAGATTGATTTTGATTTCGGCTTATCTGGCAGTTGTTACTTATATAATAGCTTCCACATAAATTGTTACCAAGGATTGTCAACGTACTTCATCTTTTCATGTGTATTGCTTGACTTGTTAGTCATCGTGATAGCAATCCTCATCTTGTTATTCTTCCATAGGTATTGTTTCACTTGAACATCTTATCTTCTAAGAAATAGATATGCATGATATGTACAGAAACTATGTAAACATGGTATGTACAAGAACTTCGAAGAATATTGTTACCTTGACTTAGAAGAAGAAGTTTGTTTTATCCTACTTGGCCTTCTTTGAGGTTTCCCTTTCTTCTGCAACTGATGCTTCATTTGTTTCCTTCCTTTTCTTTAACTCGGGACAGTGGTTCCTATAGTGACCATATTTTCGACAGTTGAAGCATTGTATCTTTGACATATCCTTTTCTTGATTTGGTTCCTTCCTCAAGTCAAACTTCTTCTTATCCCTGAAATTCTTGAACTTTGTTGTGAAGACTTGATCTTCGTATTTATTTTGGGATTTCTCTTTTGCGTTAATCCTTGATTCTTCTTGTGCACAGCAAGTCCAAAGTTATTCAAATGTGGGATACTCCTTTCTTGTGTTCATGCTTGCGGCAAATGCATCCCATGTCTTGGGAAGGCCATTGAGTACTATATTTACCAATTTCTTTTCTGAAATGATTTCTTCAATAGCTTGTAGTTGATCTCTTAACTGAGAGATTCTTACAAAGTATGATGTTATGTTGTCATCGTCATTCATTTTCATGTCACGAAGCTCATTCTTCAAACTCATTACTTGTGCAATGTTTCTGACTGAGAAGAGATTAGTTAGGGCATCGTACATCTTCTTAGATGAGTCAAGATGAGAGATGTAGGGTATCAAGTGGTCTTTTACAAAGTCCACTATGGTACTCATGGCATTGATGTCATTGTCCTTGAACTTCTCCATAATTGCAACATTCTGAGGTTCCTTCGCTTTTCCTTCTTCAAACTTTGGTTCCACGATCTTTCCTTCCACGATATCCAACACTTTATTCTTGGCAAGGATGAGTTCAATCCTTGTTTTCCATGCTCTGAAGTTAGAAGCCCCTTCTAACTTGTTTTCTGACTTCATAGAGTAAGTCATGACTGCTTTGACTTGGTCAACCTTTGACTTTGATCAAAAACTCAAACTTGACGTCTTAGCTTGCTAAGAGTACCAAGAGGTGCGCAAAGTTAGGGCACACTAGGCTATCCAAAAATTAGGTGAATCTCTTCACTTAAGGTGCTTCAACAAGAGGGTTAGGGTTTCGTTGTTGCATCAAAAACTTTCACTGCAACTGCAACTATAACTGAGCAAATCCTCCCAATCTATCTTCCAACGGTTAGACTGTCCGAAGATAGTGTGGGCCCATAACCTGTTAGAAAAAATAGGTGTGCTCGTTTCACCATAGACAATATAGCAATATTGTCACCCAACAATAGACCGAAGCCACCCCCGAGCACCTTAACCTTGACATAGAATAATTTTGAAAGCAAATCCTACGCCTAATAGCCAATAAAGGTAGCATATCACTCTCCAGAGCTAGCGTACCAAGCAGAAAGTCCAAACCATAAGCAAGAGAGAGTCCAAGCCTAAAACCGAAAATACAAGTTGTAGTAGTTGCAGCTACAGCTACTCTCCAGACGTGCGCACAACTAATTTCTACAGTTGCGAGTGAGTGGGTGTTAAATGAGCTCTAGTGCTCTGTATTTATACTACTCCTTCTTAGTTCTCTAGGCCCTCTTCCTGGGGGGTAAAACTCAATATTAAATTATTCTTTTTAGTTGACTTGTCTTCTAGGGTTATGTCCAAGGCTTTTAGGGTTTCTCTTGCTTCCCGGAATATTCTTGTCTTGTCAAGGTTACACGTGGAGGTTAATACCTCCCGCAGCTACCAAAACATCAACAGATCTCACACGCAGATTAACAGTGAGACACGGGAGGAGATGGTGTCTTCTCCCCCTCACCCTTCAATAGTTCAAAGGGAGCCAGTTGAGCTCATGGAGACAGTTGAGCCTGTTGATCCAGTCCATCCTATTGATGTTCCTAGAGATATTGCAGTAGGTCGATAGAGGCCTGCTTGGGCTCATTAGACTTTGCAGGAGGCAAAGAAATATGCTCTCCTCGTGGTACTTTTAGAGAAAGTAAGAGACCTCAGAGATTCTCGAGCTATGTTGCAGCTATGAGCCACATCATTAATTCTTAGCCTTCTTGTTATGAGGAGGCATCTAGCCAGCCAGTATGGAGAGATGTCATGATGGAGGAGTAGTAGTTTGGATAGAAATGAAATCTTCATAGGTAAATCGTTACTTCGCTGAGATTTCATGATTAACCTGAAATATTCATGTCCAAACTGTTCTAAATACTTTAGGTCTTTTAATTCCATTCTGGTTATATCTACAATGATCTGTTTCTTTTCATCTGTTGGTTCTGGCACAAACTGTGTTCTCAACAGTGTCTCGAAAGTAGCCAATCATTGATCGGCAATTGCCATTCTCTCATCTGGCGGAGGAGCCATCCACCAATCATACACAATTCTTGTCATCCTTTTTTCTGCTAAAGCAAAAATAGAATGATTATCCGATTTTGCTGTGATTTGCATTTGATATAGAGCACCAATCCATACTCTAATCGAATCACTAGCGTGGAGTATACACCATTGTCCATAAATCACAGACTTTTGAAGAAAATTTTAACCTTTAAATTTGACAGAGGATATATTCTTAGTAGCTCTGAATCTAACCCAAGAGTAGTGCCTATATTCCTGGTTTCCCAAGCTCTACATTTGACAATCCATTGATTCCTCTGAAGTCTCATTCCTACCAGTTGTTTAATTTCGGTTGCTACTTCTGGTAGATAACTTTCTAACATTTTGAATCTGTGAACAAAAGTCCCTTTGTTATCATCCTTTTCTTCTACTCCTTCGATTTGAAAATGGGTTGCTTTAGGATTTAACAGTTTAACTCGGAAATGGGCCTTATTCATATCTCGAGTTAACAAATCAGTCCATCTTGAAGAATGATGTGTGGGATATTGTTCTGAAACCCAAAGGGAAGTCTATGGTGACTTCCAAGTGGATTGATAAGATAAAACATGTAGTTGATGGGAGCATCGAGAAGCACAAAGCGAGATTTGTGGCTAGAGGACTCTCTCAGGTGGAGGGAATAGACTATGAGGAGACCTTTGCTCTTGTTGCTTGATATACCTCCATTTAGGCGATTATTGCACTTGCTTCAGCCTTAGGTTGGAGATTACATCAGATGGACGTGAAGACAGCTTTCCTCAAATGGCGAGATTGAGGAAGAGGTGTATAGAGCAGCCAGATGCTTTCGTGATTCATGGGAAGTCCCATGTGTGGAGGTTGAAGAAGGCCCTGTATGGACTCAAGCAGGCACCTCGAGCTTGGTATGCGAGGATTGATCAATACCTGATGAGTTTGGGTTTCAGCAAGAGTGTTGTTGATGCCAACATGTACTATAAGGTTGTTGATGGTGAGTCCCTGTTTTTGATCATGTACATTGATGATTTATTTCTCATCGGAGCAAAGCATCTCAGTGCTTGGTGCAAGCAAGAGTTGGCCTCTAAATTTGATATGAAGGATCTTGGCATGATGCATTACTTCTTGGGACTTGAGGTATGGCAAAGAACTGATGAGATCTTCTTGAGTCAGGGGAAGTACATAGTTGAGATCTTGAGGAGATTTGGGATATTGGACTGTAAGTCCATGACCACATCGATGGTGATGAATCTGAAGAAGTTGAGTGAGTCTTCTTCTGATTCAAACTTGATTGATCCGACTATATACTAGCAACTAATTGGATCATTGATATATCTGGTTAACACCAGACAAGATATTTGCTAAATAGTGAGTGCACTTAGCCAGTTCATGAGTCAGCCAAGACATATACATTGGGTGGTTGCGAAGCATGTGTTGAGATATTTGTGAGGCATAGTTGGATATGGCTTGAGACATGCTTCCAGTGTTGATATGAGACTACAGGGATATGTTGATTCAGATTGGGCAGGGAGCGCGGTTGACAGGAAGAGCGCCTCAGGGTGTTGCTTCAATTTTGGAGCTGTCGTGGTTTCTTGGTGTAGCAGGAAACAGACTTTTGTGGCTTTGAGTACCACAGAAACCAAGTATATTGCAGTATGTATGGCAGTGTGTGAAGTAGTGTGGCTTCGGAAGCTCCTTGCAGGATTGTTTGATCAGATATTGGATCCCACTGTGATTCATTACATTCGAGATATGGTGCAGAGGAAGACAGTACTAATGGAGTAACTTCCCACAGATGAGCAGATTGCCGATGTTCTCACCAAGACTCTTGCCAAGTTGAAGTTTAGGTACTTCCGTATTAAACTTGGAGTGGCATGCCCCTCTCATTAAGAGGAAGTATTGATGATTGCAGCTTCGTGAGACATTCTTCTGTGACAATACTCCTCGATGGATTGAGTTGAGTATGACACTTATCGATGGACTGATAAGTTGCACTGGGTTAGTGCCCAGCGACCTTTGGGTTGTAACCGGGTTAGTGCCCAGCGACATTTGGGTTGTAACCTATGTGGTTGAGATATTTCTCTAGGTCTTCTCCCCAGAGTAGTAGGTTGGGTCGACCTGTGAGGACCATAGTTTTAAAAACCGAAACCAATCAAGGGTCCAACTAGAACCAGAACCGAAACCGATAATGAACCGGTCCAACCGGTTTCAATGAACCGGTTTATTAAAAAATACATAAATATTTAAATTTTAATGAAAAAAATATATTTTAACCTGGAATGGAAAAATATCATACGGATATTCCATTGTGGTAAGTGAGATATCTTGAAATTACAATGACATCACTTAAATAAAAACTACAAGCTAGAGAAGGACCATAAGGAATGACACTGAAACCATCAAAGATGTTATTACCAGAGTGAGGGAGGATGTTATCACATCAACTTAAGGACTTGCCACTCAAATCTAGGTTCTTAATTAGCAAAGCTTTTGGTGAATGCTCACAAATCACTTTTGTCTCACCATTATTAACCATGTGGGAATATATACAACACACACATACATGTGGTGAGGAAGGAGAGTATTAATGTGGAACAAAATCCCATCATAGGGATATGCCATTGTAATAAGACAATTTGTAATTGCAAGGACATTACATATATAACAACCAAAATCCAAGGAGAACTCACAAGGCATGACATTCAAAGTTGAAACCACTAGCAGTGTTAGTGCTAGAGTGAGGGATAATGTTATCACATCAACCTAGGGCTTACACCCCTTAGCTAGCTTTCAGATCCACAAAGCTTTTGGTGTATTTAATGTCTCATAAGCCACCTCCACAATCCTTCTTTATCTGGGATCATTCACAGTTGGTCTGGACCAAACCAGCCGGTTTATGATGAAGTCGGTCAGTTCGGTACCAAATCGGTCGGTTTCGTCATAAACATTTATCTGGGATCATTCACAGTTGGTCTGGACCGAACCGGTCGGTTTATGACAGAACCGTCTGGTTCGGTACCAAACTGGTCGGTTCCGTCATAAACTGGTCGCCCTGTTCGGTTTATTGACCGGTTTGAACCGGTCGGCCATCAAACCAGTAAAATCAACCGATATCGATTTGTCGATTTTTAAAACACTGGTGAGGACACACTCCAGATGTTCTCCCCAGGGCAGTGGGTTGGTTCGATCAGCAAGTATGTTGTGCCTTCTCCCTGTCTTCTCCCCGATGGAATGAGTTGGGTCAACCTGTGACGGGTCTTCTCCTCAGTTGTGCCAAGTTGGGTCGACCTGAGACGGGTCTTGTCCACAGGTGATGGGTTGGGTCGATCTGTGGCGACGCCCCTGATCTTCTCCCCATGTCGAGTTAGGTCGACTTGGAGAACGCTCCTCTGAGACGGAGTTGAGCATGACACTTGTCCAAGTAGTGACAAGTTGTCATGGAGCGGCACCCAGCAACCCGTGGGAGTAGACCATGAAGACATGTCCTTTGGGAGGTGACCAAGTGGAAACGTCATGGGCGAGTAGGTCCTTGACAATGCTTTATGGGCGAGTAGGTCCTAGTGCCACACTGCGGGCGAGGAGGTCCTAGTGTATTCTAGTGGTGATGAGGCCCTCGAAAAGGTCCACATTGTGTGTAGCCATGTGCGACGTGATGATGCTACCAGTAGCATGGTCTGCGTGACCATGGCATAGCCTTGCGAGGCTATGAGAACCAGAGGAAAAACATCATGTAGAATACCTCCATGGCTAAGAGGGAGTGTTGATATTTCTGGTAGCTGCGGGAGGTATTCACCTCCGGGATAACCTTTATTACAGAAAAAGATGCCAAGACGTCAGAGGAAAACCATTGAAAGAATTAAAGAAGCCCCAGAAGATATATATTGCTCCTGAAGTCAAGTCGGCCTGCCAAAAAAAGATAAAGTAAATATATTTTCCAGAAAGGACAAGTCAACCCCACTGGACAAGCTCACTAGTCAGATTAGTATAAATAAGGGTGGCGCCCTTCTCATTTGATACACTCTCCCACATATCATAGCGCAAGTTTGGAAGAGAGTTGCAGCTGCAACTACAGCTACAGCTACAATTGTTGAAGGAAGGAAGGCGCAAGTCTTATATCTCTCAGTCTTTGTGGTGCACTAGAGGTGGACTATTGCTCTAGCACTCTGGCTAAGGTTTACATTGCTAAGTTCTCTCCATGTTGAGATAAGTATTGTTGGATTCTTTCTTATCAGTTTGCTCTAGTGAATAGAGCTTGTTCTTGGTTATTCTGTCTTGGCAAGGATATTCTCTATAAGAAGGTGTTGGGTTTTCTCCCCTTGTGAAGAAGGGTTTCCAAGGATAACTACTATGCTTTGCTCTGAGATGGCACTTGAGGATGCCTATGGTTGCATGGCAAAGAAAGAGCATTACCTACGGAGAAACGAGCAGACACATTTTTTTGTAATTTTTGCTTGGTTAATCTTCTTGAGATCCTGATTATTTACTGCAGTTGTGAACTAGTCTAGTATTCAAAAATTCAACAATTAAGAGGGTGCCTCTTGACGTTGTTATCCAAGGGTTGATCCAAGAGGTGTGGGAGCCACAAGGTTGGAACTGCAACCATACCTACAATCTAGCGAAGGGTTTCTTCCTATTTCAATTTAATGACTCAACCCATGTGATGGAAATCTTGCATCGAGACCCTTGGGTCTGCAAGAATACCTTGGTTGTTTTGCTCCCAGGTCTTATGGCTTCTCAGTTGATAAAGCTCGACAGTTGACGTGACTGAACTGGGTTGAATTTCCCAACCTCCCAATGCAATTCTGACAAGCCTAGAACATATTCCTACCCCTTTAGGGGATTTCATGTCATGAACCTGTACAATTTTTTAACCCTAGGCCCCAACATCGAGTTTGCAATATGGTGAACCTTTAAAAGAACCTTAAAGAATTCATGCTCATCTAAGTGAGGGATAGGGTTATTCGACAACGAAACCCCTACATCAATCAACATAACCCATGCTTTTGGTGCCAACCAACCTCCCAATGAAATTCTGACAAGCCTAGAACATATTCCTACCCCTTTAGGGGATTTCATGTCATGAACTTGTACAATTTTTTAACCCTAGGCCCCAACATCGAGTTTGCAATATGGTGAATCTTTAAAAGAACCTTAAAGAATTCATGCTCATTCAAGTGAGGGATAGGGTTATTCGACAACGAAACCCCTACATCAATCAACATAACCCATGCTTTTGGTGCCAAAGCTCCAATCATCATATCCATGATTGTTGTAATGTACCCATTTTGGGACATTATAATTTTACAAAGTGTTATGCCTACCAGAGTAGCCAGATAAGGGTGTCAGAGAGTTCGAGAGATATTGAGGGGTTTTATTGGGCCCGACTTGCATCATTCATCGTCAGGATCCATTCCGCACAGCTTGGCTTTGGTTTCGTTGCATTCTGACGATTTCCGTAATTTTGAGTTATTATGGGTCATATCTTAATTAAATTCACTAAGAAGGTCATAATGGGCATATTACTTGGAGAAACCTCTTAGTGTAATA
>SNQJ01S0010960.1:40149-52978 GCA_010110895.2 Picea sitchensis
CAGCTAAGATCCTTTGTATGTTGATCTAGTCGAGTATTGTCAGTTATTCAGCCGCATTCGGCCATTTTGTAATCCACAGAGATATCATAATACAAACTTTGCAGTCCTTTGTCGCGTTTATTATTTGTATGATCATTTATATGATGTAAACCTTTGATCCTACACACACATTAGCGATGTTTCCTAGACTAGCCAAGTCAAGAACATTACAATTGTCCACTCATATCATACATTGATCTTGCATCGACCCAACCAACACAAACCCGTTAGCTCTAAAAGCTTCCCAAGCAACAAATGCAAGGGAAGAATGTTGAACTTGGGTGGTAAGGAATAAATAAAGCACTAGGACAACTAAAAATCAAACCCAAAATGCCCCAACCTCTAAATCTCTAACCATGGTTGGTCCAAATGGGTCACCTGCTACTGTAGCCAATGAGATGTATTTTGGCTTGGCCCACCACGAGAGTGGTAGTCATAGAGCTTGCTCTCCACCGCCGCTCCTACATGGGTAGGTCAAGGAATAATGCTAATAATGATGGCTAGCTAAAATGGTCGAAACAAATTGCCCTTGGGGATTGGCTACTCTAGTCCCTAGCTCATGCAAATAACTCCTTTGGCATTCTCTAAGACCTTGAAGAAAACATATTGTCGACCACTTGCTAACTTCAATTGGTGACCAAACATTCTCTACTTACAAGAAGTCCAAATCATCAGTGTTATGTTGTGTATGGCCATAGCCATTATTTGGCCTCGAGCCCGTCACATCTATTTTGAGCATATTGAAAGACAAGGGCGAGTTGTTGTCATGGTTGCCCCTCACCTATCTGGCATTGTTATTGATTGGGGGATTGACCCCTCACAAAGGCTACTTTTAAATGTTGCTTAATCTCGACAATCATCTCTTAAGAATGAAAACATCTATGCCTCCAATGATTCAAGGGAGCATCCAGCCTTCTCGCATTGGCTAGTTGATGCGTTGTTGGATGCCCCAAGGCTCATTTGGGGATTGATTTGAGGGGGGTGTTAACAAGGTGGAATGTCAAGAAGATAAATAAGGAATGTTCCCTGCTCTTTAGCTAATTGGGGAAACTAAAGTGTGGTTTTCTTTAAAGGCCCAACATGGGCTCTATGACCCTAATCAAAACCATTGACAAGATTCTACTAAAGTTGTTCACATGAAAGAATTTCGAAAAAGGGCTAAGGAGGATCTACCAACAACTCAATAGAGCCCCTCTCAAAGGAAAATTCATTTTAATTCAACTCCAATGTACTCAAATGGAGGCCGACCTGTCCATGTTGCATACACAACCACTCTCTTGAACCAATTGCATATCTTGTTTTCAATCTCCTTGGGGACTCAAAAAATGTGTTTGCCAAGAACTCAATATATCATGAATGTATCTCATCTCTATCGCTCGAGTTGCTTACACTATATCTAAACTATGTAGAACCTAATACCCCGACTGTGAAAATTTCCAAGCCCTAGGTGACTAAAGTCCTTATGATCTCAATCAAACAAGTAGATTGCTGAATTTAATTATTGCGGAAATAAATTTCAGACCACAGCATTAATCACACAATAATTGGAAATCAAATAGTTGAAGCATAAAAATTAATTTCACACAACACAGGTAATTACTCCTTCAAAACTAGCTTTTATTCCTTCGAAAAATTTACAAAGAAACCTCCACAAGCTGCCCAAAAAACATCACTACATGGATACAAAAAAACACCTCAAACTAAGTGAAACAACCTACTAGGGAAGTATGTCATGCCCATACAAACCGGATTGATGTTGGTACGGATTTGTCTGTACGACTGTACAGATCCGTATGATGTTGTTTGTATGACTGTACAGACTGTTGCATGGGACTGGGTACTGCCGAAAACTGGTTGCCTGCTCTCTCTCCCTCTCTGTCGCTCAACCTGCTCAACTACTCAAGTGTTCTTGTGTGTCTTGACCTATCTTTATAGTTTTAACTAAGACCAAAACCCTAATCTATTTTTGAGATTACTCCTAGTCTAAGTCATGCATGCATGAAATACAATTCTTAGACTCGACTGCTAAAAACAAGACTCACTTTTTAACCAAAGTAAATTACAAAATAGAAAGTAAATTACAAAATAGAATTACTTTTTCAAAAATAGGATTACTTTTCGAAAATTATTTTTCAAAAATAGGATTACTTTTCAAAAATTATTTTTCAAAAATAGAATTACTTTTCGAAAATTACTTTTTCGAAAATATCTCGAACTAATTCATGTCTGAGCTATAACTCTCAACATCGACCATGCAAGGATTATGGTTGGCTAGTCTAGTGGGAAGATGCCATTGCTAGAACTGTGGCCTTTCTAAGAATCTATAGTCGACAAATTGCTAAGATTAGGCATGGTTCAAGGTAATGCGAGATGAACTGGAGGAAGTCATGCAAGGCCTAAAATAAACACCTTCATGATGAAAATAAGCAAGCTCATGCAGCTAGACTGCGCCATTTGCTTTCATTGGACACGACTCACGTAGCTAAAGGCGCCCAATTGAGAGCATGGTTTTGTTGGCTCAACATGGGCAATAAACCCACCAAAGAATTCTTTAAAACACTTGCCACTAAGGAAGCCCGCAAGAATATATCTACTTTGAAAACTACTTTTGGTCAAAGCACCAACCAAGAAGATATCAATAACGAGTTCATGGACCAATACAACCTAGTATTCCAAATTCAAGGCATAACTAGGGAAAGGAAAACCAATACCCAAAAGTGTCTAAATTTAATCTCTGAGGAAGCATAAAAGGGTGTGTGACCTATACCTCTTTCTTTTGATGAGCTCTTGGCAACCCTCCACGATATGGTCAATGATAAGGCACATGGCTCCAGTGGGCTCCCTTGTGAATTCTACAAGGCCAAGTGGGATTTTGTTGGGTCACCCCTATTACACATATAAAAATAAGACCTTAGTAACGGCTCCTCTCAATCAAGGATTAACCAGGGTTCCATCGAGTTCATCCTTAAGTCAAGAGACCTAGAGTTGATTACCAATTGGAGATCCATCACCCTACTTAACGCATCCTATAATAATTTGGCCAACGCACTAGCTTTGTGCATCAAGCATAATATTTCCAAGATCATCCACCCATATCGTGGATAAAGTTATCACAATATGGAAGGGTATGGAATGGAACTAATGTTCTAGGCTTGACACCATGTTCATCAAAATTGACTTCAAAAAAGCCTACGACTAGGTGGAATGGCCTTTCTGCCTTGTAATGCAGAAAAGGCCCGAGGTTTGGTCCTAGCTTCATTAACAATATTCAAACCTTGTTTGCAAATGTGTCACCCTATCTTTCCAACAGTAAAGGCAAATCTAGGCGAGAAGGCCTTTTTGTTCAATTAAACAACATTGTCCCTTGGCACTGGCCTTATATGTCTTGGTTGTTGAAGCCCTCGGCTATTTACTATGCTCTAAGGTCAACCTAGGCCTAATTCATGGGATCCCTCTCTCGGAACCGAAGGCTAAAGAATTGGTTAACGGGCAACTCGTTGTTGATACCTTCCTAACAATTCTCAAGGACCATACTTCTTGGGTTCACAATATGAAATGTCTAAACACTTTGTGTGGCCTCGATCTCAAATATACAATGGACCAAGTAGCAGTGTTACAAACAAAGCAAACGACCTATGCTTGATTAGTTGGCCTCATAGAATTTGCCCTAGATCCAGCGAGGCCAAATCTTCAAGTCTTTTAGCATCCCTTTTTCCTTCTAGCCTTCGCCTTGAGATGTCTCTGTTAAAATTGTAGCGAAGAAAGGTGTCTACCCATTCTTTTGTGTCCTAGAGCATGAGGGGGACAATAAACACCTATAAGTACTCTTTATTAATCTTGCCTAAGTTTAACTTAGGAAAGTATGATAGTTTATGTTCTAATTTATCAATGACTTTATTTGCCTAAGTTTCCAAAGTTCACTTTAGAAACAACTTAAGTTGTCTCAACAGAAGATTAAGTCCTAGCCGTTGATCTTGAGAGAAGCTAGATCTGATCTTAGCCATTCATTTAGAGGATAAATCTAATCTCAGCCATCAATCTCTTTGGAGATCTAGGGTTAGGCCTAAGAGGGTAAATTCAATATTATAAAGAGAGGGTGAGGACACTAGTTTTTCATGTAATTGTATTGTGATTATCTCAGTGATTGAGAGAAAGGAGGGGGCGCAAGGGTTTCTTGTGAACCAAATTTTCTACAGAGAATTTTGAGGACAAGGCAGCAATTTTTCTGAGGGCCGATTTGCTTGACTGAGGCAACATTGCTGGGCCACTTTGCTTGTGAGGTTGCAGGGGGCGTGAGGGCTTGGTTAAGCACCATACAAGGGTCGTACAAGGGCCATATTTAGGCTGATTTGTTTGCTGAAGATTGTTGGAGCAGATCTAAGGGCCATGAGGGTTTGGAGAGGCTTGAGAGAGAGCTGATCAGTTGTTTGAAGGAGCCAATTCATCTGTGGAGTGATTCCTTGATGAAGGAGAGTCTTGGGAGGCTGTATGGCACACCTAGGAGGGGGGTTTCTTATTGGCTGGAAATTTCCAGATCTGATTTGTGAGTTGTACATTGCATTATTGCTGCTGTAAACTGTCTAAAGAAAAGAAGAATAAAGCCCTCCTTTGCTGGTTTTCCCCGGAATTGGGGTTTCCAAGGTACATCTTGTGTTCTTGTGTTCTTGTGTTGTTTGGCTATTTATTTCCGCTGTGCATGAATTTTACTCAGCTAGTGTAATCATTGTATAGATCAGAATTTTTATTTCTGCTGTAAGATTAAATTTTCTGGGGATAATCTATTGTACTTGGTTATCGTATTGCTGAGTTTAAAGAAGTTTTACAGTCTCAAGGGTCGTAATGCGGAGGTAATTGATAAGTGGATTACCAGACCCTTAGCCCTAGCAATGAAATTCCAGATTTGCACAAAAGTGTTGCCTACAACTCATTTCTCTTATTTCACTTTTTCTGTTCCCTCTAATGTGGCCTATTCAAAGGTGGAGAAGGCTCTTAGAAACTTTCTATGGGCCAAGACAAACAAAAGCAAGGGGTTCCACAAAATTAACTGGGAGCTTAGCTGCACCATGCGAGGGTTTGTTGGCCTGCGTATCATCAAAAACAGCCTACAACCTCAAGCCATGTGTGCCAAATAGGCAACTCAAGTTGTTGATGGGCAAGTAGCTTGGAAGGTCCTACTTCAACAATAGATCAAACAAGGCATCCCAAATGGGAAACATTTTTCGAAGGGGTCTCGTTTCACACCCTCCTACTCACGCCCTCTCATGTTAAAGTTTTTATATGGAAGGCCTATGAGGCCATTGAGCCCTGTCTATCTAGGAAGGAGCTTCCCTTTGAATTGGCCTTTCCTTTAACAATAATTGCCTCTAATGGTCACCTCTAGTTAAGTTTGAAGGAAAACCACTAGCCGAAACTTCACAACTTTTGGCTTATAGGATTTTCAAAAAGAGTATCCATTCGACCAATGGAACTGCCTCCCCTACACCAAGCTAAAGCAAACGTTCAACTTGGCAAACGCACACAAATTCATTATAGAACGTATGGCCTCATCCCAGATGAGCTCATGCTTAAGCTTAGGTTTCCAACACCTTCATCTTGGTGGCAAGAGGGACAGTGGGGAAAGGCTACAAGCTTTTCAAGATACAGGTCAACCATGGGATACAAGTGGCTTTGTTCAAAGTCATTCCTTGAAGGTCCTCTGAACAAGTTGTCACGCATGAAATCTCAACAAAATCCCTGGTTATCTTGGCTCCCTGGCACCTAGAAACAAGTGTTTGAACCCAAAAAAGCAATTGCATGGTGTCTAGCTACGGAGGCTCTCTCTCTGGATAAGACATTGCCATACCTAGGTGTGTAAAACCTGTGTTGTCCATAATGTCTGTGAACCAAAACCCTTAATCATTTTTTTTGGTTTTCCCTCTAGCTAACCCTGCCTTAACATGGGTCGAATCATTATGTCACTAGTATCTCCCTGCACAATTGGGGTTTCAGCTTGAGCTACATCCATCACCCTTTAATGCATCAGCTCCGCATTCCTCTTAGGAAATTTCGAGATGTTTGAACTTGCTATTGGTAGGGGTGGATCATCATCTTTTCAACAAAGAACAGAATTACAAATTATGTTGCTTACACAAGGTGGAGAAAGAGAACACTTCTTTCGCTGTCCTGTTTATTAAGAAATCCGAGGTAGATACCACTACCTCTTTAGTAATTATGGTGGTTCACTTTCTATCTTCTTCAAATAACCTAACTAGAGGTGTATGGATCTATTCATCAATGAGTTGGTTACCTTCATGTGTCACATGCTTTAGCACCCCTACCTTGAACAATAACTTTGATTACCTCCTTCCATCTTGTCACTACCATTAAAGGGCTAAACCGTTATGGCTACTATTGGGACTAACAATTATAAGTCCATTAGGCATTATCCCTCCATGTGTTACACCCAGCGTCCAATCTAGGAAAGTTTCGGATTGGGAAGAGGACGAAAGCTTCCCGACAACAATCTTCAACGTCATACTCCAACTCATGGTCCAATCACCAACTTCCTCTCTACTAGTGGGATTTTCATCCTTGGATGCTAGAAGAGCTTCCACCCTAGCTCCCACCTCAACTGCAACTACGTCTCCCACTGCAAATCTCCCCTTGGGGGCCGATTTGTCCAAGCCATTCTCCAAAGGAAATTATCAAATAGGCTCTCAACACATACATTACCATTCTTGGCTCTAAGGATGATAACAAGTGACTATGCTTCTAACTTGAGGTCTATTTATCTACTATTTTGAAATAGTTTAGCTAACTCCCTTCAATTTGTGGGGTTTTCTTCTAGTTCTTTTAGCTCTAGGATTTCTTTTGTATTCCTAGGAAATGACTTTTGCACGCAAGTTGTACTTTCCAATCCCATTGACCTAATTTTGGTCATTTATGGTTATTAATATAATATAATTTCGTTGCTTGGAGCAATATTCCCCTCATCTTCCCAAGAGTTGCTTTGCATCCTATTTAATCCAATACTAAACCTACTCTAATGGGACAATCATCTTGATTCCAAACATTCTAGAAATTCAATAGTTCCAAACAAAATTCTTTGGGCAAGCCTAACTTTAACTTGGTATATATTATATAATGCATTCTCCAAAGAGGTCAAAGTGTCCACTATGAAATATAGTTTTATTGGGGTAACAAGCATCATTATCTACATGCCTTTTCTTTCACAAATGCATGAACAATCTAACAGACATGGTTGTCCACCTCATAATCTTCCTCTTACTTTCTTGGCCCTAAGGTCTTGCCTTGCCTCTTCCACGTTACTCTTGTCTCTTAATTCTTCCAGCTAAGGTTCCGCCATTAGTTTGTACACAAACATATGGAGACAACAATATCACAACTTTGTTTATCATATTTTTTTGTCTCGACTCTACTCTTTATCAACCCAACTAAGCTCTTCTTATCTCACCTCATTGTCTTGGATTCAATTTCACTACTTCATTTTCTTTTTCCATGCCATCTCTTCTGAAATTTTGTGGACACAAATTTCAAGAAGCAATGGATGTATCCAATAAAATTAAGACACTTGGGACATGTCCCTTAATAAGTTGACACCAAAGCCATAAGATCAAACATTCATCACTCATTTATAATTGTTTCCATTTCTCTCTCAATTATCTCTTGTTGTTGGCCAAATTGTTCTAAATAGAATCAATTATGTTTTCATTGCCCCTGGTCACTAGTTAATACCATTTCTCTCACCAACAAAACTAAAGTTGATTGCTATAATTGTTTATCATATAATAGTAAAGGAACAAAACAAAATATGTAAATAGTATCTGTTGTATAGAGAAGGCACTAGTTTTTAAGACAATCATTCATCAAAGTGTTGGATCAATTCTTTTTGGTCTCAGAGGAAAGGCTAGCCCTTGTTTACGGGGTTGTAACATGTGTAATCTTTTTTTATTATACAAGATTTTTTTCGGAGGAAAAAGGGAACAAAACAAAAACACAAATTGAAAAATAGTCACATAAACAATAAACGAAATTAGAATCATATTACTCTCTTCCATAATCAATTGAATCTATGCTAGAATATCAACTAGTTAGTTTACAATACTAGAGTCTCACACCTAATTTGTCGCATTCTCATAACCAATTATCAATCTACTTGATCATGCTAAATACCACCAACTACAAACAATTACATCTCGCCTTTATATTAAAAATACATCATCCAATTGCCCCCGGGGGGGCAGCTCAATTGGCAAGTGCCGTGAAAATGAAGTTCCATGAGGTTTCGAGTTCAACTCCCCCCGACTTACAATGTGTGCCGCGTAAGGGGCATCGTGGGCACACCTGGAGGTTATAGTGGTAGCAGTTGGATAACACGGCCACGTGTAACGCGAGCACGTGCCCAACTAGTTGTTGATTTCGCCAAACATAAAAAAAAGAAAAAATACATCATCCTATTATAAAACTACAATGGCAATTATTTCAAGCTGTCAATGGATTGGTAGTTGTTATCCCAATGACATTGACAGTTGTTTCAAGTTGCTAGTAGATTAGTGGGTTGTTCGCCCAATGAACCCATAACCTAGTGAACAAGGCAACTTGCAATTGATGGGCCATTGGGCTCACAATTCATGAATTGGTAGATTGATAGCTTTGACGTTTTTATGTCAACACTATTACCTTTTAAGATACATATTGAAGCTATTATAGCTTTGGCGAACTTCAAACAACAATATTCTTTGGATACACCAAAGAGTTTGAGTATGTCAACTAGATGTCTCATGCACACATTCAACATCCATATAGGCATATATGTGAGCATGTTTAAAAGGTTATGTGGCAGTGCATGTATATGCATGCATATGTTGTGTGAATTTATGAGTGGTTGCACATATATATAGGTTGTGTCTATGTTTATGCATATAAAACATATTTGCATTTAACATTGACACAAGTTGTGATGGTGTGGAAACAAATCCATCAACACTTACCCTCAACTAGGACTTTACTACATAAAATAATTTCCAACATAAGGAATAATGCATAAGGTTATGTGGTAGTGCACGTATATGCATGCATATGTTGTGTGAATTTATCACTGGTTGCACATATATATAGGTTTTGTCTATGTTTATGCATATAAAACATATTTGCATTTAACATTGACACAAGTTGTGATGGTGTAGAAACAAATCCATCAACACTCACCCTCAACTAGGACTTCACTTCATAACATAATTGCCAACATAAGGAATAATGCATAGCACACATGATTTAAATGAGTGCCATCTCACAAACAAGTGTTTAATAGAAAGTCAAATGGGTTTCGCTTGGGTGGTTAAAAGGAGAAATTGTCATCTTCCCCACCCATGTTCAAATCCCACTTGTTACATGTTTTCCCCTCAAGGGCAATTGGGGTGGGCAAGGTACCAACAATCTCACTCTTGCTCAAGGACTTGAGGGTGGGATGAGATGTTTCCAAACATTTTCTTAAGCAATGGTTTAGCTCAACTGGTGGTCACCAACGTTGTTTGGCATGTGGTTAGTTTTGTGCCAATAGGTGCCCAGTTCAAATCACCCTAGATGAGGTGCATTGGTCTACATCAACAGATTTACTAAGGATGCCACCCATGAATGTGGGGAAGCATCCCTTGGGTTTTCCCATGATATCTTCTTCAGGGTATAAAGAAGTGTAAAAAGCATATGTTTATAGTAATCGACATAAAAGGAGACAAAAGGAAAAATTACAAGAAACTTTTACAAATAAAGCGCACATAAGGGGAAACTATGCCAAATGCAGAAAGCATGACTATTGTGAATCAAAGTAGACAAGTTCGAGAGGGTAATTAAAAATATAAAGAACACTAACATGCTTAAAATGTGTCTAAATTACCAGGGACTGTACAGAGCTACCATATTAGACCCACTCTCAACACAATTCAGTACTAAAGTCTTGGAAATTATTGCATGTCTACTCCTTCACCAAAGGCGTCTCTAGGCACAATTAAGTTTGTATTGATAAGGAAGAGAAAGCTAGCACCACCCCTACTAGTAAATGGGGATGTTTATTTGTACAATAATGCTTGAGAATTTGAAAAATGAATCTACTTTTGTTTCTATAATTATGTTGTGAGCATTTTAACTACAATTTTCTCAAAATCTATTATGATCATTGGCCCTTATGAAATGCATTTTTTTAACAAGCAAAACTAAGGTGCAATGTTCAAAACATGTTGTTGAGTCCATAGACTTAAATCTTAAATAGTGCATCTTCAATTCCTTTCTTGAACCCTTGTTTAGACATGTAACTACGTAAAAGCGTTCTACAAGTAGAAGTGGCAAAAATCAAAATCCTCCAAGATCTTTAACTCTTTAAATCCATATTGAAAACACAAACCCCACTGGGCTACATAAGTCATGAGAAGTTCATCTAAAAATATACAAACATCACTACACCTTTAGATGAACTAATCAAAAAGATGTAAAGTTTGTGTAGAATGAATAATGTCAAAAGCCATTCAAGTTATTGGTCAAACTTCAAAGCTCTAACACTAGTTTCCCAATAGAAACAAACCCTTCAATGTATGTGTTGACAGATTTAAGGTAGTTATCATAGTAATTGCACAACTAGAGAGGCAATATTTGCCTATCTCATCCAATATGTGTGCTACAAGTTGAGTAAGGGTAAAAGGAAATTACTCAACTACAAAATGAGAAGGGTTGGCAAAGGTATTTAAACTAAACAACAAAAGTTATAGCACTTATTTTTGCAACTTTATTTGTATTCTAAATAGACCATCAAGTTTCAACATATACAATGAACAAACCAATTCATCATAGAAGAGTGCCCAATTGGTTCCATTTGTTTCAAGAATTTGAATTTGTTATTACATCAATAAGTGTTGTGCAATGGAATTTTGCAAGAGTAATTGATCTTTTAATTAAGTTTTATCAAGAAATGGTTTTGGGTCTTATATTCTTTGCATTTAAGTCTAGTCAAGGTGGATGGATTGGGGGTGAAAGTCGAAGGTCGAAGTGATTGACCGGGCAAAGTCGAAGTCGAAGTGATCGACAGCATGTCGAGAGGTCAACCGAGAAGAGGTCGTTGGGAGGTTGAAAGACAACCGAATGGAGGTCGATTAGTAGTCGATTGGTAATTCGATTGGTAGTCGACTGTAACAAGATCCCCAGATTCGCGGGATTTGTAGCCAATGATCTGCGTGGATCTGTAACCGTTTTTTTGGGCGCCTTTCTTTAGGGTTTTTCCTACTGTAAAGCCTATAAATAAGACATAATGTAATACCATAGAAGCTAATCGTTGGATGTAGTAGTTGCTCTGCATGCTTATCTTTAGCAGAAGGTTACTGGTCATGTAGATGTAAGTCGAATTGGCTACAAAGTCGTTCTTGTGTAAAGCAAGAAGGTATGATGTCGATTGTGTCTTAGGTGTAGACCAAGGTTAGGCATATAACATTTTATTTTGAATGAATAAGACAACAAGAGAGCAAGATGCTCAAGGAATATTGTTTTTCTCGTTTGGGTTTCAAAGGTAAAATCTTTGTGTACTGTGTGATTGCTTTGTGAGTTAATTTATAGTTGAAATCTATCTTCTTCTCTTCTAGCGAGTTTAGTGTGGAAATCTATTTTCCTAACATGTGGTATCAGAGCTTGGTTTGACAATCTTGGATCCGAGATAAACCCTAGGTCTAGTAAGAGTCGTAAGTCAGAGATCTTTAAAGTTGTACTTAAAAGAATGGCAAGTAGCTCAAGAATAGAGATCGAAAAATTCAATGCCCAAAATTTTGAGCTTTGGAAGCTTAAAATTGAAGATCTCCTTGTGGATCAGGAGCTTTTACCGATCGAAATCCCTAGTAAATAAGTTGTTCCTTAGAAAGAAACTGTACCTTCCAAGGATGAGTGAAGGTAGTTCAGTAACTGAGCATTTGAATGCGTTCAACACTATAATAAGTCAATTATCGTCTGTAGATATCAAAATCATTGAGGAGGAGAAATGTATTAGCCTATTATGTTCTTTGCCATACTCCTAGGATAGCTTAGTCGTGGCTATAGGGAGTGATTCAACCACATTAACGCTAAAAGACGTGGTTGCATCTCTACTGTCAGAAGAAATGAGACGGAAGAACATTGAAGGATCGACCAAAGATGCTTTAATGGTGAGAGGTCGATCGGTTGACAGAGATAAAGGCAAATTCTCCAGTAGAAAGTCTAAGTCGAAGGGTACATGTTGGAAATGTAGTAAAGTTGGGCATTACAAAAGGCACTGCAAGTCAAAGGCAATGGAAGTCAGTACAAGATCCAATGAGAAGCAGTCGACTGGGAGAAGACTACTCTAGATAAAAGAGGCGATGTGTATCTAGCGTCAACCAATACACAGTCTGATCAAGATGTTTGGTTGATCAACTGAGGAGCATCCTATCATATGACACCTCACAGAGAATGTTTTTGTGAATATGAAAGATATGAAGGAGGAGTTGTGTTCTTGGGGGACGAATCGAGAACCAAAATTATTGGATGGGGAAGAGTCTGACTGTTGAATTTTAATGAAGATTTGTACCTTGGACAAGTGGTTCCTATGGGTTTTTTAAACTTTTACCTAGGAATGTGGTCCACAACTTAAAAGTGGGTCTTTTTTCATAAAGTCACTTTATAAGTGGTAAAGTGAATTTTAAATTAGAAAGTGAAAAGTGACTTAGGAACTTAATGCACCAAGTGGGTTTTTATTTAAGTTGGGTGAGTGAAATTAAATAAAGTGAATATTAATGGAGCATTT
>SNQJ01S0010960.1:67072-79044 GCA_010110895.2 Picea sitchensis
TTGGTGGAGTTACTACAGTTTCAAAGATAAGTATATGCATGTGTTTAATTTCAATTAAAATGCATGTCTGTGATGCTTGCAATATTATCATGTATTCCGTTGCAATGATATTTACTGTTGATTCCATTAATTTTGTATGTTAGCAGTAATTATATGTTTACTTTGTTAAGCCATTTAACTTCATTTAAATGCATACTATATAAGTATGAGAATGTTTCTGCATAGTAGTGTTGCCCGACAAAGTGGGTTGACGGCCAAGGACGTTACAGTTGCCCCCTCGAAGAGGCATGTAAACATTGCTCACTTTTTTGGAGATCTTTAATACAAGGGTTATATTCTACAAGTTTAATCTTATTTGCTCTAGTATTTCCTTTATCGCATTTAATTTCTTAGAATATTGTTCATGTTCTGTTATTTTTATCGATTAAGTACATTACATGTGGTATCAGAGCTCTTTCCTAAGGCGACATGTGCCTACATTTTAGAAAATATAAAAATTTAAGGCTAGAGACATGTTCCGACGTCTTTAAATAACATAGAGATCTGTCCTTCAACAAGTAAATCTGTGGTTGGGGAAGAACACAACAAGATATGCAAGTGTAGTCAATTGGTTGAACACCCTTGTAACCGTCTGTTGGTACACCTTAAAATAATATAGCATCAAAGAACACTTGTATACGGATTTGTCTTCCATGTACCTTAGGGTACATCAAATGCCCCTTACGTGCACCTTAAAGCAGCCTTACATAACCTTTCAATCGTCTTGTTGCTATAGTACACCAAGAACAACACTCAAGGAGATCACTCTCTAGTGGTACGGATAAGGGTACGGTATAGCCTCCTCAGTTAGTGCCCTGAGAGATTGCGTAGAGTACTAATGTTGGAAACCTGCACATATATCAAAAAGATATAGCATTTGACACTCCTTGTCCTTAGGACCTTACACACACTAGCCTCTGCAACACAAGCCACAAAATTCCTACATCAAGTGGATCAAGAATTTGGGGATTTCGTTTGTGCATTGATACTCAACCGAGAGTAATACTCCTACATGAGTGAGACTCGAATATTTAAAAAAAAAAAACTAGATCCTAACAACACCCTTGCAAGAGACCTATCTCAAAAGACTCCTTGTGCAACATTGATCGTCGAGGCATCACTCTCATGTAACTATTTTTCAATGGACCTGACATGGACCTGACAATTGTTGGTGACCTGTCTCAAAAGACTCCTTGTGGGGCGTTGATCGCATTGATTAACTCTCTAACTTTTTTTGTGAAGCTAGGTCTACTTGATGGAAACCAGAGGTCCTTACAAATAAAGGGTAGGGTTGCATCACTAGAAACTTCATGTTGTTCATTGTAGCTTCAAGAGGTATTCCCAAAAGAGGCCAAGGTGTCAAGCATGTGGGAGTCTTTGTTGGCACCAAATTAGCCTTTCGTTTCAATGAAAATCAACCTCGAAATGAGGCTAGGGCCTCATGGACAAGTTGATGGGCTTTGTGGACTTGTGTAAGGGTTTCAAACACACAAAGAGGATTAAAATATTCCAATTAATTGTTGAGTTTACAAGGGATGCCTAAACTCACTCATTAGACTTGTATATAAAGAAGAGAAGTCATTGTGAAATTTGACATAGTACATGATGGAGTTAGCATAAGTGAGGGTGCACTTGTGCTAGGAGCTTGGAAATTTCAGCAAGGGAAATTCTGCAATTGTGAGGCAATCTGGCCTAGGGTTTGAGGAGAATTGTTTGTTTCTGTCACTACCAAGAAAGGCATCTTTCCAGCCAAGAGAGGTACACATGTGAGGGAGAGGAGGAGAAACATCGCACATATGAGAGAAACCCCAGCTGCATGTGTGAGGATAGGCCGCACGTGTGAGGATAGGTTGCACGTGTGGAACAATCACACGTGTGAGCAGGTACAGTACAAACATGTTGTACTGTACGGACAGACCCGCATGTGTGAAGGTGATTGACAGCTCGCACGTGCAAGATTTTTGGCAGGTACAGCAATCCGTATTGCTGACGTCAGCAAGGGTACAGGTGGCAGTGGCAGTAGCAGTAGCAGATTGCAGGCAGAGGATTTCCGGGTATTTTGTTGAGGTTGCATTTGTTGATTTTCTGGTTATTGAGAGGACAAGGTTGTCCTCAATTTTTTGTTGTTGAAGGGCAAGGTTGTCCTCAGTTTCTTGGTGTATTGGCTAGGAGGGTTGGTTTTGCCCTCAGAGTTTCTGAATTTGACAAGGTTTACAAAACAGAAATTTGTGTCTCATTTGTGTTGATGATTCATCTCTGATCTTTTGTGTTTCCGCTACATATAATTTCAGTCAATAATTTTCGGAGTAAAATTGTTCAGTGATAACAGTTAGGGTCTTACTATTTGCTCACTAGGAAGCAATTTTCAAATCTGAAAATTAGTCACATAGAGTGCATGTGAAAATTGACACTTCAGTCAAACATATCGATCATAATCTAGCAAAACAAAAGGATGAACTACATGAACTCCACCTTACTATGAATAAGATTATGAAACATTTCCCCAAACCGAACGGGAAGCTGGAGCATCAAGACGATTCCTCCCAAGAAGAAACCTCATTAGATGGAGGAACTCGCAATAGAACACCCTTTCTCGATCAAATACATGGCACCACTTTCCTAAGGTGGATATGAATATGTTTGATGGGACTGACCCCACATGTTGGGTTGCCTAAATGAAACATTATTTCTCCCTCCATGAAATTACCGATGACATGATGTAACTTCGAGTAGGGGTATTATACCTAGATCGAGAACAATGGCAATGGTGGAAACAGCATAGAAAATCCTATGGAGATTACATTTCCTAGAACTAGTTTGTGAAAGTTGTCTATGATCATTTTGAAAGAGATCCTCACTGTTTGCACAAGCTGACCAAATTGCACCAAACAGGTATAAGCATGGAAAGGTCATCATAGACATGACATGCCACCGATAATGGCTCAAACATCATTCAATGACATGCCACTGCCACCGATAATGGCTCAAACATCATTCAAGAACTACTTTATCAATTTTTAGGAACCCTTCAAAATAAAAGTTAAAAGAACCCAACGGCAACTATATAATTTGTAATAGAGACCATTACAAAATGGGTTGACAAAGCATTGATTGTAAATTATATGGCTTAGACAACTACCAAATTTATTTCTAAGAACATCATTACTAGCTTTGAGTGCCCATTGTCTCTAAAATAGTGAAGAAAGAATTATTTCAAAAATACAAACAGAAAGAATAAAAGATACAAAGGGACTAATAGGGCAAGCATAGGGAAATAGAAGCATTATTAACATTGAGGGCAATCAAAGACACAATTGTTGAAGGTTTAACAAATGTCGCAAGTCCCTCAAAGGCACTCTTCTAAACAAACTAAAAAAACCAAGACCATATATATAATCATTGAAACAAAGTTCATTATGAAATAGGTTGACGAAGAAATGGTTGTACAACTTAGACTACTAGCAAATTTAAGTATTAGGACATCACTACAAAGTTTGAGTGCCCATTGTCTCTAAATAGTGAAGAAAGAACCACTTCAAAGGAATCCAGGCAAGAAGAACAAGAGATACAGAGGGACTAAAAGACCAAGACAAGGGAAAAGGAAGCTTGATCCACAATGAGGCCAATCAAAGACACAAGTTGTGAAGGAAAGCCTTATAAGTCCCTCCAAGGAAATTCTTCTCAACAAAATGCTAAAAAAAATAAGGCCAGATATATAATCATTATATAAAGTTCATTACCAATTAGATTGACAGAAAATTAATTGTAAATTATATAGTTTAGACTACTACCAAATTTAAGTATTAGAACATCGTTACAAAGTTTGAATGCCCATTGTCTCTAAAGACTGAAGAAAGAACCACTTTAAGGAGTCCGGGCAAAAGGAACAAGAGATACAGAGGGACTAACAGACCAAGAAAAGGGAACAGGAAGCATTATTAACAATGAGACCAATCAAAGACACAATTCATGAAGGAGAGATCTACAAATCCCTCCAAGGAACTTCTCCTAAACAAAAAGATAAAAAAATAGAGGCCATATATATAATCATTGAAATAAAGCTCATTACCAATTAGATTGATGGAAAATTAATTGTATATTATATAGTTTAGAATACTATCAAATTTATTTATCATAACAGCATTACAAGGTTTATGATCCCATTGTCTCTAAAGGGTGAAGAAAGAATTACTACGGTAAATCCAAGCACAAGGAATGCAAAGTAACTAACAGAGTAAGAAGGGGGAAAAGGAAGCGTGATTAACAATGAGGCCAATCAAAGGCACACTTAGCAAAGGAGAGATTTATAGGTCCCTTGAAGGCTCTACTTCTAAAGTGAAAACATAAAAGAACAACAACCAAATATGCAATCATTGTTGTGTTCATTGCAAGATAGGTCGAGGGATAATTGATTGTGAATAACACAATATACACTACTACCAAATTTATTCATCAAAACGTCATTACAAAGTTTGAGTGCCTATTGTCTCTAAATAGTCAAGAAAGAATTACTTCAAGACATCCAACTAGATGGAACAAGATGAAGCCAATCAAACATGCAACTGGGGGACAGAGAGATCTATATATCCCTCAATGGTGCTTCTTCTAAATGAAGACTCTTTTGTGGTAATTAATATATATAGTGGGTTCTTATAGACTGGTGATTTGTCAGTGTGACATTCTAGGATATAGTTTATCTCTACTTTGAGATGTGAGGGCATGAACTCTCATCCAACATAATATATATTTTATTTTCTTGTATTAATCAAAGAATACAACTATAGAACTACCAACAAGAGCCCAAAATTCCAACTATAGAACTTAAACTTTACTCTTGCATTTATGATCTTATACAATTAGGAACTTCATGAAGCACCATAACAAATTGAAGGTAATACAGATGAATTTTTGTCCTATGATATCCAACTATATTTAATCATCATTGAACTTCAAGTGAGATTTTGCCAACATATATCTGAAGTCTCGATTCTATCAATATAATCAATATTACAAAAACCTGACAAAACAATGAAATTAGCAATATTTTCAAAATTAGAAAAGTTGAGAGTATCAAACGAGCTATTTGAAAATTTGAAATGAGATTCATTTTCAACCAATAGCAGATTTGCTCATAATTGTTTAATTGGGCAATATAGATTAATGTCATTCTTGTCAATGAGCAACATTTCTTCCATGCATAAGTCTTCCTAGTTGCCGATATCTATTCACCTATGGATAATTTTAAGAAACCATACTTTTTGGGAAGTGTAGAAATTTGGGTTCATCTTTATTGGCCCCAAAATATAAATTATAGAAATTTGATGAGAAAACCCTTTAGAGGTGTCCAGATTTCTTACATTTTTCATGTATTTTATAGACTATTTTGGTATTTTTGAAATAATATGATTTTATTGGAGCTTAAGAGAATATATTGGCAAAATCTTTTGGACACACTTTGGAAACAGTTCAAACAGCAGATTTTGGCCACTAATTTTTCTTTGACTTGGACAGTAGAAGGAAGGAATTATTTATATAGCTAGAAGATTCTAATGTTTTCTTAATGACTCGACTTCATGACCAATTTTACAGGGGAAAAAAAGATATTAAAGGTTTTTTGTGTATAACTAATGAAATTTGAATTAAGAAGGGAAAAAAAAGATATTAAAGTTATTTGTGTAATAAAAAATGAAATTTTAGTATTTTTTGACCAATTATATAACACAACTGAAATCCTCCAAACTTCCTATAATGCCTCAAAAAGAGCTTTGATACAAACACTGTTTATACCCTGAGCCATACTAACAATTTTAAAAGCAGAAGAAGCAACATTAAATCTGATCATAACCATGTCTAGAACATATTTTGACAGGAATCTCTTTCACATAATTGAATAAAGAGAGAAAAACGAGTTACCTTCATATGGAGACTGAGTAGGTCCAAGAATCATCACATTGAAGTATCGCATGTTGTCCTCCGAGGGAGATGCACTGATTCCAGGGGCTGGGGTCACATAAATGTCATGTTAAAAAAATATGAAAATTAAGGGTATTAATTCCATAGCTTGTTCCATAATATGATTTGCTATTATCAAGGTTCCTTTGCAGCACTCTGATCAAAACTTAGGGCCATTGCACACTAGAAAATATATTATGGTAAGTTAACTTGGCAGAAAAACTATTTGCACTGCAATCTGCTAATGATTTCCGATGACTAAATGAATAGTATCTTGCCAAACAGTACAACAGATTAAGACCTACTCTAAACAAAATTATGGAATCTAATTTAATTAATTTTGAGTGAAATGCTTGAACCTTCCATCCAAAACTGGGAGGCCCACACTAACAAAATTGCCAAAATATTTAAACAAAGTTGCCACTTGGGCATACACAAGAGCTCATAAAAGTCCAGCTCGCCTATAATCGTAAGAAACATAATGCCTAGCATTCAAGCATGGAAAAAGAGACAAAAAAGCCCCAAGAAATATAGCTCAATCAGTTGAACCATCCGCCCAAGGCACGTTCCCTATGGGAAGGCAATAGATCACAAGTTCAAATGCGGTTGAGTCCCTCAGTGTTACCAGCTGCTATTGTAGCTAGCAGTTGAGCTGCCCTACATCCAGATATTCAGAGGAAGAGGGAGGGATCCCACCGGGTTTTTCCATGGAAAAAAGAAAAAGAGACACAGACATCAAGACCCATAAATCAAGCTGCTACTGGAATAACCCCCACATTAAGTGGGAGGTCATTGTGATCCTTATGGGTGGGCCCCTACACGTCATTAGTTGGCTCCAGGTCAAGAATGCAAGGACACCATCCATCATTGCCCTCTTCATGTTTTGGAGGCTTCTCTGTCTCGGAGATTGCAAGGGCAAGCATTGGAAACTTATCATTTAGGTGGTTGGGTGGAGGGGGCAAATTGTGGCAGCGTTCATTCATTTCTCAAACTACCCGACCAACCCTGTGCTTAGGCCTTCCCTCAGGACACTTGGAATTTATGTAACAGGCCAAATAAGTTGGAGAACTAGCAGGCGCCTCCCTACTCATTGTACATGCAGCACACCCCCAGTACTCTTAGAGTTGGCACAAGTGCGCTACATCCAGCTCAACTTTTTGTATATATACAGTCATTTTTTAATGAACATAAATTACATTATAAATTATAATAGTTAATATGACCTAGGGTTGCATCCCTTAGCATGGACATGTCTTCGGAGTCCGGGGCACAATATATGGAGTCTTCTTGACTACCTTTCAATCATCATATTTATGGACTTTTGTCCCTTTTTATGCAATGGCTCAGTTAATGAAAATTTTGGTTAGTTACAGTGGTATGAGAGCAAAAATCAATCTACAGGCCAGGTGCCAAACTTTTTCCATGAGGCCCCCCCTTTCTCACTCGTCCAATCTCAATCCACTGAGCTGTTTTCTGCATGTTCTGTTGTTGCATTTCGCATACTAAGTACTCTATTCCATTTCATTCCACTGCCATTTTCATATAATTTAATTAAACAGAAGACAAAAACAAGCAGTGAAAATCATCTTCAAACTCCATAATCATGACTAGAGAGAGAACTTTAACTTGCTGCCACAGCAGCTGAAGTCAGTAAATTGATTGGAAAACTTGTTGTGCTTGGGGTTTATAACAAAATTATTGTCTCACAAGGGGCTGCAACAATACTTGACAAAAGAATCACCCTGCCTCTGAACATTGCGCCCTTCTAATATCATTTTTAAAACTGCAAGAATCAAATGGCATATACAGATTGGCATCATCACTGCCATTGGGTCAGCCAAAATCCACAACCATCTGGAAAGTTGAAACATGCCACCAAAGCTGAACTCCAGTCCAATCTGAGATACCGTTGCCTGAAATTAGGTTATCGCACAGTCGCCTAGAAAATCTATTAAGGTTTATTAAAGGTGAAGTCAGTTGTTTGAGCCGCCTGACAGGAGTAATATAAATCCACAGGCGTATCTGTCCAAACTGAAGCTCTCACAACCTTCATCGTCGCAGGGGAAGGCAAATATTGCAGAAGTACAAACCAGATCGAGCCACAGCTGCCATATCCTAAGGTGTCATTGTGTTCAGTGTCGACCTGAATATTAGTTGAAGTACATCTCCTGTAACCAGTCATAAACTCCAGCTGCAAGCTAGTGTCAGGAAATTTCAATTACTGCCAAAAGTTTCAGGAAAAACCAGTGCAGGTTTCATGTGGAGACCATTTAAGAGCCATTGAGGGAACTTGCAAACTCAATTGGCATTTAAACCCAATCGGAACATCAACTATATACTATTGAGATTACAAGTTATATATATATAATATATAGGAAGTATATATGCCCAAAGGGGTTAGATCCATTGGTGAGCAGCGAGGAGCTTTTCACCAGTGGAGAAGGTTAAATTCCCTTGAGGGCTGTTCTTGGAGCCATGGGATCACGTTGAGGTAGTGGTCAAACGTGTGGTTGCAATGTGCACCCAGAGAAATTATATGAAACGATCCCATGACCCATGCACACAAAAGTGGATCAAACCCTGCCCCCCATGTCCTTCAAATTTATCCCAAAGGGATTGGATCCATTGGTGAGGAATGTGGAGTTTTTCACCCATGGGCAAGGTTCAATTCTCGTGAGGGCTTTTCCTAGAGCCATGGGTTCACCTTGAGCTATTGGTCGAACGTGTGGTTGCACTTAGTGAGATTATATTAAATGATCTCATGACCCATGCACACATAAGTGGATCAAAGCCCAGCCCCATGTCCTTCAAATTTTAGTCAATTGGGTCTAGCTCGAGTGGTTAGGGAGGAGAAATGTTATCTTCCCAACCTAGGTTCAAATCCCACTTGTGACATGTTTTACTATTCATGAGACAATTGTTGTTGAGGTTGTGAACCATGAGAAATATCTCACTCTCGCTTATGGGCAGGAAGGTGGGGTGAATACACACACACACATATATAAGCAAAAAGATTTATTTGTGGTGATAGTGGAAAAGTGTTTATAACATAAGCTTGAAAGTCGTAGTCCTTAATCCAAAGTTTAAAATTACCTTAAATTGGTTTAAGGTTCAAAGTTTATTTTGAAAAAATAAATAAAAAAGAAAGAATCCCTAGGTACTAGCTGATAAGAAGCAAGATTATGATTAAAAGCGCTAGCATCGCCTTGTAAGGAAAAGGGGTACCATTTATCGAGGATAATATCACTAAGAAATCAAAGATGTCTAATAGCTACCATAGCATCAGTGATAGAAGTTTCAAAATATGATGGCCAATTTAAAGACAAAACACCATCAAGATCAATGAAATCAAAACACAGTTTATAATGTATTCATCAAAGGATGACAAAAAAACATTAAAATTGCATGAAAATATCTAAAAGAATGTTCATATGATTAGTTCATGTGATTCGATTAAAATAAAAATAAAAAATTGTAGATAGATTGGCCAGTGTTGTTTGAATTTTTCAAAAAACTTCCCAAACATTAAGGAATGTGACCAAAAAAAAGAACCTTTTGAAAAGATCAATTTGCAAAAGGAAAACAAGTTTTTTGTGCATGAAATTGATCGCTTAAAATGCAAAGTAGCAAAATATGAACAAAACATTCAGGAATCACGACATAGAGAACAAAATTATCAAGATAAGCTACAAAATTTGGAAGAGGTTTTGATAGAAAACAACAAAGAAATTTCTAGACTAGATATTCAAACCAACACCTCACTAACTAAAGTTAAAAAATTAAAACGATGGAAAAAAATGAAAACAGAAGTGCAAATTCTTAAGAAAGAGACATCAATCAACTTAATTGAATCAAGGACACTTTTAGAAGCCAGAGTACAAATTATGGACACAAAACCTTAGAAAATCCAAGAGTCACTACTAACGGAATATCAACAATCGCCAAGAAATGAGTCAATGACACAACTATATGATGAAGACATAATACATAAAGAAAACCAAGAAAATACTAAAACCAAGATCAAGAAGAATCACCTTAATGGCATCCTAATCACAAGAGTCGTCGCTTTAAACAATCAACTTGCCAACATCATTTTGAACAACGACAGAAATCTACCTACATTCTAAAGAACATAAATTCCAATGCAATCTGGTCTCAAAATCGAAGTCATCCTTAAAACCACAATACAAGAAATTCCATCCAAGAACCCAGTGCCATCAACTTAGGATGGATTGAACAACCTAATGCAACAATATTATTCAAAACTTCAAAGGTCTATTCCTTGGGTTTCTTGAACTACTTTGAGGATGAAGTATTTGTAGGGGTCAAATATAATGAAAATAGATTACATTAATAATTTTAATAATTGTGATGATCTAGGGTTGTGTCCCTTAGCACCCCCAAGCACCTTAACCTTGACAAAGAATGATTATGGAAGCAAACCAACACCCAACCACGGCTAATGCATAAAGATAACCAAGACTGATCAGAAAGTCCAACCATAACCAATAGAAAGTCCGAGCCTAAACCAGGAATACAGATTGTGGCATCTACCGGCTGCAGCTGCTCCCCGGACTTGCGCACTTGCCCAGTTTCTGCAGTGTGCACTTCTTCCCAGCTGAAATTCTAAGTTGTGAGGTACAAAATGAGGTCTGGCTACTTGTATTTATATTGTTTTCCTGAGTTGTCTCAGCCGACCTCTCATTCTAGATGATAAATACTCAATATTAATTATTTCCTTGAGCCGACTTGTCTTCTAGGGTTAGGTTTAATGCTTTAGGGTTTCTTCTTCCTTCCCAGAATATTCTATTCTCGTCAGGGTTACACGTAGAGGTAAATACCTCCCGCAGCTACCATAATATCAACACTCCCTCCTAGCTAGGGAGGTATTGAAAACAATGGTCTTGAGCACAAACATACCATTCAACTGGTAGCATCATCATAGCCACACAGGCTATCTCATGATCAAATCACGAGCACCATCATCACTATCAGTATCATCTGATAGCATCAAATGCATCATCTCCCAAAGCCATACTCCATCTGAGTAATCAGGCATGATGCTCAATAAGTTAGTCACTCCACAGAGTGATACAAGAACCATTCTTCTAATCCGTACATATGTCCTAGAAGAATAACTATTCCAACAAGATGTTGGAAGCCACGCCATGGGTTACAACGACTATTCTTCTAATCCAGACATACGTCCTAGAAGAATAAATGTCCTGGACCATTTTCAGTCTAGAGAATGTCTGTCCATCAGTACACTGACCATCCATCTAGTTGATAATCATTTTCAACACTATTGATAGTCTACATGTAATCAGAACAATGTCATTCAATAGAACACAACGGTGTCTATCCATAGTAGTACACAACTACAATCCAGTGGTACACTACCACACCAAGTAGCACACGACTACTTAATCAATGACACATGGTCACAACCAGTGGAACACATCCACCACAGTAGCATACATCTACTATCCAAAGACATACAGTCTCTATAGCAATCATATCATCTAATATCAACCTGCACAGAAAAACAATATCATGATATAAATTGAGTCATCTGAGCCATTCTTCCACTCACATCTGTGAGATCTAGAAGAGCATTTGCCCTCAGAAAGTAAAACATCAACCATGAGCTATCTGGACTATTCTTCTCAAGTATAGAAGAATAACTGTCCTGATTTCTCAGCTTGGACCATTTACCTATCTGGGCCATTCCTTCGGCACTATACAAAGTTCAACCTGGAGAGAATGAGTCTACCCTAGGGAATGCATGTCCTCGATTGCTGAAGCTGGACCATTCACCTAACTGGGCCATTGCTCCGACACTAAACAAAGTGCAACCTGGAGAGAATGAGTCTGCCCTGGGAAATGACTATCCATACCATTTCCTAAGGAAATGATTGCCCTGCACCAACCTCCAAAGCAGACCATTCTTCGAAACTACTCACAACTATGAACTTCGAAAG
>SNQJ01S0010960.1:82015-103393 GCA_010110895.2 Picea sitchensis
TTCTCTTTTCCTTCTTCGAACTGTGGTTCCACGATCTTTCCTTTCACGATATCCAACACTTTATTCTTGGCAAGGCTGAGGTCAATCCTTGTCTTCCACGCTCTAGAGTTAGAAGCCCCTTCTAACTTGTTTTTTGACTTCATAGAGTAATTCATAACTGCTTTGACTTGGTCAACCTTTGACTTTGACCAAAAACTCAAACTTGACGTCTTGGCTTGCTGAGAATACCAGGAGGTCCGCTAGGCTAGGGCGAACTAGGCTATCCAAAAATTAGGTCAATCTCTTCACTTAAGGTGCCTCAACAAGAGGTTTAGGGTTTTGTTGTTGCAGCAAAAACTGGCTGCAACTGCAACTGTAACTAAGCAAATCCTCCCAATGTATCTTCCAGTGATTAGACTGTCCGAAGATAGCGTGGGCCCATAACTTGTTAGAAAGTAATGGATGTGCTCGTTTAACCATAGACAATATAACAATATTGTGACCCAACCATAGGCCGAAGCCACCCCCGAGCACCTTAACCTTGACAGAGAATGATTTCGGAAGCAAACCAATAGCCAACCACGGCTAATGCATAAAGATAACCAAGACTGATCAGAAAGTCCAAACATAACCAATAGAAAGTCTCAGTCTAAACCAGGAATACAGATTGCGACAGTTGTCGGCTGCAGCTGCTACCTAGACTTGCACACTTGCCCAGTTTCTGCAATGCACACTTCTTCCCAGCTGAAATTCTAAATTGTGTGGTACAAAATGAGGTCTGGCTACTTGTATTTATATTGTTTTCCTGAGTTGTCTCGGCCGACTTCTCATTCTGGATGATTAATTATTTCCTTGAGTCGACTGGTCTTCTAGGGTTAGGTTTAATGCTTTAGGGTTTCTTCTTGCTCGCCGGAATATTCTATTCTCGTCAGGGTTACACGTGGAGGTAAATACCTCCTGCAGCTACCATAATATCAACACTTTGTACATTATATTTATGGACTCTTGTCCCTTTTTTATGTGACAGCCCAGCTAATGAACTTTTTGGTTCATCGCACATTTGCATACATAAATTAGCACAAATTAGTAAGGTATTGTACCAAGAGAAACTCCTAACAGGTTGTGCTTTATTAAACATTGCATTATTTCATTCTTTTCCAAATGAGGAAAAGGACTTCGATTTGGACTAGTTACCATGTTGTTTGAAACCCCACAACCAATGAAAGTTTATCTCCCAAAAGGGTCACTTTCCATAATATGGTAGCAAGGAGAAGTTGGCCACAGATTTTGGTGTCCCTATCCCAAGTGGACTTAGCATTGAAACAATACCAAAAGAGGAGCTTGAGCGATTCAATTTTTCCATGCAAAGGACATTTCCGTTGAAGAGAACCTAGGTGGATCAATCTACTACCAAGAGCTAAGCCTCTAAGGATAAGGGACCAAAGAAAAAAATGCCTTCTTGGGCTCGATTAGTGGCTTCCATATATTGCAAAGCCAAAAAAGTCATCTCACCTATTTGGACTTGAGCCTCCATGGCTTATTTCACCAATAGTCCAAATTGGGCTTGTGACAGCGGCGTCTATAGGCATAAGTGGGCTTATCCTTATTGAAAGTCTTAGCTTTGTTACACTTCCAATCTTTCCAACAAGCTTGAGAACCCTAAAGGCCCAACTTTTTTAAGTAGAAGGAATAATACTCTTAAACCTAGAAGGAAGTAGCATGTCTATGTCGTCGACCTAAATCCGACTTTCAACTCTGGCCATGGAACACAATATCAAAACTAGGCATCAAAAGATATCCCTAACAATATCGATGCCACTTTTATAAAATCTCATGGTTGAGAACCAAGCAATTTTAGCCAAAACCTTTCCTTCATATAGCAATAATGGTGACCACCACAAAGTTGGATCATTAAAGGGCAATGCAAACCATTGAGCTTGGCCTTCTAGCTAAAATGGGGTTTAATAGCTTCCCAAGCTTTCCATACACTTTCAACAACAAAGGCCCCTTTCACTTTCACCCAAATCAAGGTAGTAATAAGAATTTGAAGATTCAAACCCACCAATGATTTTTTAGCAAGGGCCCTCTAATAAATCTTGTGTGCTCTAAGGGAATGATTATTGGAATAATATGTCGGATGCGCAATGTTGGGACCTTGGGCGAAATTTTATATGAGACATCGAAAAGAGTTATAGACCTCCAATTAGAGATAATCTCAATTCCCTAAGTTTGGGAATGCCCCTAATCAATCCTTTGCTTATGTAAGTACCCAAGGATTGTTTCACAATAACCTCTTTGTATAACTAGAAACCACGAAGCACGAGAACCACTCCCAAGAATGGGGGAATATGTTCCCGATAATTCAACATTTTTGAGAGGAAAGCGCCTATGTTCCCGAGGTTTCAACGTTTTTTAGAGGAAGGCACCTAGATCAAAACAAACTACCCAAGAACAACGTTGAATGCATTGAGAATATTCTAGGAGCTCCATCCCAACATCCCCCCACTTTGGGATCCCCTTTCATGACGCGCTAAGCAATCAAAAGCTTCAAGAAGCTCTTGACCTTTTGAGGAGCACCTAAAGCTCAGACGTGTGGCACTCCTGACCAAACACTCCTTGACAAGTTCAAAGCTTACCAAAGCTTTTGCACATGTGGCACTCCTCAACAAGTCAACAAATAAACTAAGATCCCACACATGTAGGCCATATCTAAGCATTTAAACAAGCCTATAAAGCACCTATTTTAGCACCGAATCGACGAAGTTGACCCCCTAGCATTCAAAACCCTAAAAGCACAAATTGAAAAAAAATCTTGGTTCATAAAAACACCACCCGCCTTGCTATTTTACATTTGCACTTGGAACTTTTGTTTGGAGTGAAGGAGAGCTTAGTAGAGGATATTTGAGCATCTTGGAGAGTTGAGGAGAGCATCTACCAGCATCTTGGAGCATTGAGGAGCTAAGCAGTGTCATTAAGCGACTAAAGAGCATTTAGTTCTTCATTTGGTTCATG
Organism: Picea sitchensis; assembly: GCA_010110895.2. Classification (NCBI taxonomy): domain Eukaryota; kingdom Viridiplantae; phylum Streptophyta; class Pinopsida; order Pinales; family Pinaceae; genus Picea; species Picea sitchensis. Next base: position 85,007 of record SNQJ01S0010960.1, read on the forward strand.
GGAATTTTATATTTGGATAAGACATGAGTGCTTTCCAAGTTCTTAAAATTTATGTTAGTTTTTTAAAGTTTATTGTTCTGGGCAACAAGCTTTTTAAGGTTTATGTTCTTTATTTCTCCTCTTTTGCATTTATATTCCACATTTATAAACTCCCTAGAGGAAGACAGCCAATCAACTAAGAGCTAAATGAGATCATTACACCTAAAAGTGCAAGAAAGTGGAAATCCAACCCAACTTAAACCCCAAGAAATGCCTATTGCAATTAAAAGAAGATTGCCAAGAAAAAAATCAACAATAAGGGTTGGGAGAAATGGGAAGGAAGATTAGTAAGAACAGAAAACAACAATGTGGGTTGTGAGAAATGAGAATGCACTATGTGCAAACATTATTTTAAGGGCAATTACACCAAGGTATGGCATCATCTTTTGGGCATGCCTGGTAAGTTACAGCCTACACATGTGCTCTTGAAAAGGGCACAAATATGACCAAGTTTCACATGGCTAACACAGGAGCGAACATTGAAACAAGCTCGAACATCACCCCCCTTAAGCAACCTAGACTTCCAAACCCCTCCCAAGATAGGTGTGGTTATGTGAATAAGCAAACTCAATGTGTAGATTCACTAGAGGGTTCTTTTACTTCCATGAGGAGATCTACAATAGGTAGCAAATTCTCAAAATGTACAATGTGCAATTAATGGATGAATATGATGTTGTTATAACAAAACAATTATGGCCCTAGGATTACATTTAATGCCACATGTTCCCCTTACTATGCAAAGAACGGGATGTGTAACCTTAGGTTACAAAAAAATGAGAATATGATAATTAGATGAAGGGGAGACAAGAATGCAAGGGTTAATGGAGGACCCCAAGCAATCTTGGCTTGTTTCGAGAAGATATCCAATAAAAACCCTTTTTGAACATTATTGTCCAATCTCCAAAAGGGCCCACCTTTTTAAGGGAAAAATGAATGTAGTTGAAAAATCAATGTTGCAAGTGTTGTCTCGACAAATATATCGTTGAGGGTCCGAAAAGAAACTTATCGACAAAATTGGGAAAATTGTCAAAAAATATCGACAAACTTGAAATATATATATATATATATATATATATATTCAATTTTTTTCAATATTTTAAACATCTAAAGCAACCCCCTCCCTCTAGCCCTTTTATGGGCAAATGTAACAGTGAATAACCCTTTTGTTCTCAATCCCTTCCTTTCCCTCTTCAAACTGAGCAAAAAAATCCAAAAGTCTATTGAATCGATGAATTGTTCCAATTTATCATGATATTTTGCCAATATATCACGATATTTTCAAAATATCGCGATAGATTCAAAATTTGAAAAAACAGTTATTTTTTCAGGTGATAATATGTCGAGTTGAGAGAATCGCAATGTTGGCAATATATCACCGATATTTGCAACACCAGGAAAAATGAAGGATGCAACCTTCCAATTTGAGGTGTGGATGCAATCGAAGAGGGTTCTCCTAATATAGTACAAGAGAGTGAAATTGGGAGAATATTAAATAGATGCAACTTTCCAATTTGAGGTGTGGATGCAATCAAAGAGGGTTCTCCTTCTAATATAGTACAGGGGGGTGAAACTGGGAGATCCCATTTTCACCTCCCACCCCCATACTCTGGTATTCTCCCATTTTCACCCCCCAACCCCACACTCATGGACACAACACCGATTTGTATAGTAGGCTTGATGGTTCAAAGACAATATAAACATATCTTTTAAATTCCTTGTTGTGTGCATGCCCTTAACAATGACCTCAAAGATATTAGAAAAATACCTTGGATCGCATGGATGCAAGAAGGGCAAAAATGTGCATTAGCAACCACCATGTCTCTTTACCAATTTATAGAATGCATGAAAACATGTAGTTCATGTCACATGAAACCTTGAGACACAAGGTGCCCCATAAATTTCATTCTTTCTTTCAGCATTACCTAGGAGTTGCTTTTGCACTCCCGCACTATAGTCATATCGATTGTATTTTTTAGTCTCATTCACCTACTTTTGTGGTCATTCATAGGACTTTAATAAAAGTATACTATCTTATCTTCTTGAGCAGTTTCTTGAGGTGAAACGCAACCATCATTGTTGTTAGTTTTGAGAGGACTTCATGTGCAAAATCCAAATTAATGCATGGGAAGAAAATTAGATAAATGATTCTTAATGATGATTGGTAGGCTAAATGTAATATGTGTTTATGTTGTCTCTTTCACATCTCCACTTTCGGAGATGATCAATATGCATGTTTAGATTTCCTCAATCTTCGAGAAATATACGCGTGTATTGACAACATGGTGGGCATGATCAAGCATATCATTCATTGAAGAGACCTATGTTTGAAGTTTTTCAATAACTCCAAAAGCTTATAAAGAAGAGATGGAATGAATTGAACACTTATTTTCACATGGTTGTATCCCAAGTGGTATATAGAGAAACCAAACACAATTCTACCCATAGACGAAAGGAAGAAAAAAGGGTTTCTTGATGCCATAACCTAGATTATACTAATGAAGAAATATTTTTTCTACAACTACAATTTTGATGATTATGGCATGTTCAATAGCCACACTTTCATTGTTGTTACCAAGGAGGACAAGAATTTTATGCACAAAATAACCCTATTGGATGGTAGAGAATGTATGTGGACAAAGCCCCAGAGCTCAATCGACTTGCCATGTCATTGTTATCTCAAGTTGGCAATGCCTCAACAACTTACAGAAATTAGTCCACTCACAATTTTATCCACTCTGTTAAGGGAATAGTCTTACCTCGAAAAGAGTGAAAAAACTTGTTTATGTCCATTAGTATTCATCTTCATTTGCAAAAGACCCTTGAGTATTTACAAGGACCTACAGCACAATGGAATATGGGTATCAAGGGTGCTTCCCAAATTAATGAGGATGACGATACTTCTTCCCCACATACAAGTTTGGTTGGTATACCGTCAAAAGACATTTTGATTAAGTCTAATAATGATGATGACAATGCACCTAGTGAGGCTCCAACATTTATGGATAGCTTTGAAGTGAAATATCAAAATTTATGATCAACTTCAACATATATTTTGGGCATCAACGGAGTGTACTAGTTTGGGCATTTCATCTTTTGGACTATGTACTACGTAGTACGTACTAAGGCATTTAAGGAATATGATATTTATTGTTTACTATTAATCTCTATATAGCATGTATTGGTTTGTGTTTTGAAATTGTCTCGTGACTCATTTCAAATTGATATATGTTCCATGTGGAATTTTAACATTGTTCAATGTTCAACGATAAATTGCAAATTTGTTTATTTTTAACGAAAACGGTTGTTTTGTATTAGCAAAAAATGTGGCAGCAACACTGGACCACCATCTAAAACACCATTATTACATAGATTTTCAAAATGGAGATTCAAACCTTCTCCCAATGAAAGGGAGAAATCCAACCCTAGACCTTCCATGACTTAAGTCTTATTGGTTCCTGGATACAAGAATAAATTCTTACAAATTGCTTACATAAGATAATGCAAAAGAAAAACATAATTATCTATTAGACGAAACTTCCCCCCCACTAAACATGAGGGAATCCAAAGTTTGTTGAGTACACCATGAAATTTATGACTCTACTTCTTTCTCTCCGCGTTCTTTATTTAATTTCCTACCATGAAATGTAAACGATGGAGAAAGTTGTGAAATTTTCTTTAAAAGTTCTGCAAAGGAAAGGGAGTCAAAGACCTCTTGAATCATGTACTTAGATTCCTCCTCTCTTTCCCTTTCTTCTTCAAATCCCTCCTCTTCTGATTCTAAATCCTTTCCTTGTGGACTTGTTGAAACCCCTATTGGAGTCCCATCCTTATGGCTCGAAGCAGTTGCCTCCAATACCTCCTTGACTTTAGTTGGTGGCTCATCATTGAGTGCAGCATCAAGATCAACGAGGACCTTTGGACTTTCCTGATCTTCTTCTTCTTGATCTGCAAGGGATTCAAATACGTTCTTGTTAGTCAAGCCTGAATTTGCAGGTTGAGATCCCTTGGATTACTACTTCTTGCATTTTCTAGTCATTGTTTTGAAAGCACCCTATTCATTATTATTCTAGGCCGGTGGAGTCTACTTCGAAGGAGGGTGGGACTCTTGTTTACTTGGACAACTCTTTGCGAAGTGGCCATATTCATGGCAAAAGTTGCATTTGAACAAGATATGTTCATAATCAAGGGCTTGAAGATGACTCCAGCTTCCCATATTAAGTTGAATCGATTCTGAAAGTCCCTTTTCTAAATCCACTACCACACAAATTCTGGCACAGCTATACATTCCCATTTTTAGTTTAGCTCGATTGATGAAGTAGCCCAACTTGTCTCAAATGACTTTGAGAGTGTCTTTACCCCAGAAAATCATAGGGAGGTGCAGAAGCTTGACCCAAGCATGGGCAACAGAGATTTCCATATTAGGATCAAAGTCAATGGTCCAATGAGAAAGAAACAATCCTCTGGAACCCATGAAATATGGTCTAGATTTGAAGATCTTATCTCTAGCTTCTTCACTCTCAAGAATAAACAAGAAAAAACCATTTCCACAGTATACAAGATCTAAAGGGAATTCCAATGCTCTACGACCCATGCCGAGATAACTTAAGGACCGGGCCAAAGGCCAGTAAATTTTCCCATTAGAGCCTAATCATGCAACATGATGGCCTTCCTTTTAGCCTCAGGAATTGATATTTCGAGCAGAGGAATATCTTCTGCCCTTTTCACAAATCTGCACCTCTCATGGCAATTTCTACTTCTAGGAATAGCATTTCTAGGAAGAGAGGCAAAAGCTTCCTCCTCAGATATGCAGGACACTTCCATTATTAAAAAAAAAAAATAGAAAACGTAGCCAACGTCGACTCCACACAACTCCTTCCCAACCTCCAACTGCAACTTCCGATCAACGATTCGAAAGTGACAACCAGCTGATCGAACTTCTAGTCTCAGAAAGCAACGATGAAGTCCAACAAAACGAACTGAGCAACCACAGCTAGGGAAACCTTAGTCGCAACAAGAGTGCATCCTGGATCAGCCATTGCCTTCCAAGTAAGCTATGATAAGTTTTAGGCAACGGTTCCTAAGATTAGTTTTTTGTTTCATGTGGTATCATTGCCTTCCAAGTAAACTATGACAATTTTTAGGCAACGATTACTAAGATTAGTTTTTTGTTTCATGTGGTTCACGGCACCGGATATCAATGCTCGCTATATCCTCGGAAAACCGCCTCGAAATCCGCAAGAAAAAATAAGGAGGTCGAGTATTTTCATAATAATGGGGGCTCAACAACAAGAGCATCTTATAGACCCATTTAAGGGCACAACATGTCACTCACAAGGAATTGAACCTGGGTGGGGAGGGTAACAATCATTCCTCCCAAACACCCAAGCTACATCCAATGGACAACGGCTACTAAGATTAGTTATTAACCCATAACGATTAATTGCAAATAGTACATGATCATTAAATCATTAATTTTATGATGTGTACTTGTACATTGTGTCACAATTTGACACTCGTGTATTAATTTTCTATTTTCTAATTCCTTTGCGGACCTTTGATCAAATAGAGCAACAACAAATGATTGTTGCAATTTGCCACTAAAATGGACAACAATTCCATGTCAATTTACTCATACAACATATGCAAACATATATTTAAGGGAAACTACAATAGGGTAGTTGCCCATCTTTTGAGAATGCCAGGCCATGTATTTAAGGCATGTTATGTTCCAACAAACGACAGAAAATGTGGCAAATTCACATTCAAGCAAAGCATAATGGATGGCTTATTTAAGGCATGTTAATGTTCCATTATAGAATTTTGAATTAAGCACCAACTAGCTTTTATAATGAAATAGATAAATCATGTTATCATTTGAGTATCACTAGATTATCATGTTAAACATTTATAGAAGCATGAATGGTATTAATATGGACTATATAACTATTTCAAGTGTATCGATGTTGATAACATCAGCGATTTTTCATCGATGTCGCAAAAAATCACGATTTTTTTGAGCCACCAATTTTTCGGCTCGACTTTTTGCTGAAATTTCACGCAATGATCAAAAAAATCGCGATGTGTCATAAAAAATCATGACTTTTTGCTGAAATTTCACGCAATGATCAAAAAAATCGTTGATCGACGAAAACCGTAAGGGTTAAAGAGATTTGTTAGTTTGTTTTTCTTCATTTGTGTTTTTTGGTTGTTGGAGAAGGAAGGAGGAGGGTTTGTGGTCATTATCAGTCATTGTCAAGATAGCTAAACAACCATCATCATCACCATCAAGGATTTTTTAGTGGAGCAAGGGTTCAATTTCATTTGCCAACTAGTGTTGCATCTTCCATTCATAGGTATGTATTTAAATCCCACCATGTTAATGCTATTTTTTTCATAGATTTACGCATGTTTGCTTGCTTCTTTTTTTGTCATTTTGCCATGATTTTCATGCCCATAAAACAATGTATGGGTTTTTTCTAATGGGACAACAAACTTGATTTAATTTTTTATCCACCCTCTTATTGTCATTTTTCATTTCTAATAATCTAATCTAGAGGTCTGATTTTTTAAACCAATAGGCTGTTATTTTTTTTCAAGTGGGGTTTAATGCCATTTTCTTGTGTTATTGGTGCCTTAGGTTTGAATTTTGAAGTTGTCCATTTCCATAGCAAATATGCACCTTTTACGTTGCCACTTACCAACTAATGGGCTTTTGGGTTGCCACTTACTAACTAGAAGTTGTCCTATTTTGCTTCCATCATTGTTTGTAGACCATGAGTCTTTAAAAATACCTTGGTTGTTGTTTCGCACTTGGTTGAGGGTCTTTCAACAAACCAAATTGCCCAACTTTGTCGTTCAGTGTGGGTTGAGTTTCTTGGACCACCCATGCAAATTTTGTCTTTTCTTGAGCGGTTTCTGTAATCCGTTAGGGTTACTTGACTAGAGGAATATGAAGCGAACCGTCTTCGGGAGCCAAGAGACGCCTTGGAATACGAATCTAAGCATCAACATCATTGTACTTATACATGTATCATATTGATGGGGCAAATGGGGAAAATGTGCAATGGTCAAGATGGATCCACCTTTGTGCGCGAGTCTGCTTGGTTGATGAAGACAAAAAAAACTAGTCTTCCAACTTATGTAAGGCAGCAAATTCTTTGTTGCGTATCATCGCTTAGAATGCCCAAGAGATGGATGCAACTAGGGACAAGAAGCCGCACTTTCAAAGTTCAGATCAGAAGTACAGTATGAATCTTGTGGGCCCGACTTGATGTCTCCGTCGAGTTAGGTTGCCAAAACTGCAACCGACTAATTTGCCCTGGGTACCATCCTTGGAATGAGGGGAAGTCGCAGGTGAGTTTACCCGCAATGTGCATTTCATCAAATAAAAAAAGGATATGATTTACCCTTAAGTGGGTAAATTCTTCAATATCTTTAAACAAGTTGACTCTTGAAAAAACCGTTTTCTAATATCTATGGGGTTAAAGAATAAGGGGGAGCTCATGACAAATAAAAACCTCCAATTGGCATAATTGAAATCACTCAAGAAAAGACGAAAACTGCATGGGTGGTCCAAGAAACTAAACCCACACCGGACAACAAAGTTGGGCAGTTTGGTCTACTGAAAGACCTTCAACCAAGGTATTTTTAAAGACCCATGGTCTACAAACAATGATGGAAGCAAAACAGGGAAAAATCCTTTAGTACTTCTGGAAGTCTTAATCACAACTTCCAGAAGTACTCAGCCAACAAAGTACCCAAGCAGTGTGTGCTTTTTATATGTGTTACAAACATCTTTATACTCAATAAAAAAGATGTCAATGGAAGTTTCCTTATGCAGATAATCGTTACCTTGTGATAAACCTTCAGAACGGACTTCCAGGGTGCCTTTGGCACTACTATCATGCTTGTGGTTATCGGCAGCAGTGCTATCGTGAACAATCACAGGCTACAGCCAAAGACAGGTCAAATGAACCATCCCCGGGCCCAATGGAAGCCATTAAAGGGCTCCCAATGACTCATGGCGGGCGGAGCCGAACCAGTCAGGACCAACACACACAGGCCAACTAGTCTAGCAGAACATGCAGTAATGGGGCACAAGAGGCATGCACAAGCTGATCAAGCCCTAGCTCTTCTCTCAACCGTTCCAGACCTTTATTTTAATTTATTTTGACAGAAAATGTTGATTTAACTAAGACTATTCAAATAATTCAATTCATTTTCAATTTTAACTAATTTGCTGCTAAAGAGGTTCTCGGTCAGCATAACCATGCATGCTTTCGCGGCCCAAACCCTCTAGACATCTTCCAGCTTCTACAGACCCAAAATTTAAACACTTTCATGTCTGCCAAATCATAATTTAAATGTTTTATCGACGCTGTCCACAAATTTCAGAATTTCAACAGCTGGCATGAATTACATGAAAATACATGGTTTTTTATAATAAAGTGAGAGAAATAGAACGCATACCCGGCTCGCTGAGTAAGCGCTGAGTTTCCTGTTAGACACAAAAAAGGCCACGAACCTCAGTTTGTTTGAAAACACACTGAAAGAAAAAGAAATTTAAGGGTTCACAGGTGGGGGAGGCGATACCGCCACCCGAGGGAGCAGATCAAACTTCTTACAAAGCCAGGGCTTTAATGCATCAACTAATGGGCCATAAGAACACTAAAACTTGATATTTTTCCACAAAAAATCCAAATAAAGGCACAAATTAGAGGAGGCTGTAAACCTTGATGATTCTGCGAGGTAGATTGGCGTTGGCCATTGCTGGTGAGGGCAAGCGGGAGACAGAGATACAAAGATCAAACCCCTGCTCGTTCTTGAATCTCCACCTCCTCTGACGAAATGAATGGACGAACGGACAGACTGGGCTGCCTGGAAACCACAGCTAAAATCGTACAGATCAACGAGAAGATGAGGGGGCAGGGCAGGGCTACTTGAGCTAGCTTCAACCGGTATTTCTGATATATATATATATATATAAGTCGTTTGCACTTCAGAGAAAAGTGGTGTGAATATATTTGCTCGACTCGCGTTCCCGTGACGCTATGAGTTACATTCGGTCGCTACGCACGGGCATCTCTTGAGCTTTTGATTTTCCCTTTACTGGTCCTCAAAACTTTTTAATTAAAAGAGGTATTGAGATTTTAAAGTGATATAATCAGAACCGGCGAACTTCCCTTACTGTTGAAATTTTATGAGAGAGAGTGTTTTTTCATTTATTTTCGACAATATTCATCGATTCAAAATTTGGGGAAAATCTCTAGAGACATTATTCCCATATGCACAAAACTTTAATCATGATGGAACTCTAGTCATACTTAAAAAAAAAAATTGTCAAATTCTTATTATATGTGTAGTTAGAAAGAAGGTCATGTTGCTACAAGATTAACTCTCTCCCGTATATATGTTTATGAGATACCACAAGATAGAGATATTCAATTGTTAGTTCACCCACACAACACATCCTACAAAGGAGGAGAGGAAGGAAAATTACATGTTTCTAAGGAAAGATTGCTCCTCTATAAGCTCATTGCAATGAGAAGGATATACACCATGGCATAAAACTATGAGGAACCTTTGAATCTAAAGATAACAAGGAATTTTAGGGCATTTGTAATTGTGGGATGAGGAGAAAGATCATTAAAGGTGACCTCAAAGCTATACATAGTGTGGTGATTGGTCGATGTTGGACATGGACATATGGTGTCGTTTCGCAAACACCCCTCGTCATCTTTTGGGATCACACGTAGAATTTGATCATGCAACTCGTTAGTGTTATTATGTACAACTATGGCATGGCATATGTTAGCTACTAGCATTGTTTGTAATGTGATGCTTAAAGCTTGTGCAACTTTAGGCCCTATTCAACAACATTTATCCTCTTTTGTAATAGTGTGAGATTTAATTATTTCACCAGCGTGTCATGGTTCATACCTTGACCATTTATTTGCATTTAGTTGGATGGCAAATAGAGACAATGCATTTTGTAGTATTATCGATTAGATGAACTAGCACGATTTATTCATCGCATGGTTGTGTGTTTTGCTCACTCCCTCATTGCACGAGGTTTATGGCTTTTTATCTTATTTGTTCTATTATATTTCTTAGACATTGGAGAGAGGTGAGGCATGTTGTCTTTCTAGCCTTGTAAGATTGGGGAATTTTATCTTTGTTGTCAACTTGTTGAACACTAGTTAAAGATGGTGCATTTCACATTGTGGTCCATTATATGAATTTTTGTATGTCTTTCTTTGTGTAGTTGCATTCATTCTTTTTATACTTATAAATCCTAATCTTTTGTTGTAATGGTTAAAGATGGTGCATTTCACATTGTGGTCCATTATATGAATCTGTGTGGGTCTTTCTACGTGCAGTTGCACTTGTTCTTTAGTTTATACTTATAAACCCTAATCTTTTGTCAGTTAGTGGAAGATTGTAGCACTAGGAGAAAAAGTAAAGTAAGGGGTCGTTTTGAGGTAAGATGTTATTAGGAAAAAGCTTAAAGTAATTATCCTCGTTGAATGTTAATGTGAAAATGAATAAGTCGAGTTGAATATGATCATGTGATTTGATAATAAGAAATGAAGACATTTTATTTCAGTATTGTGAAATGAATGTATTTTGATTTTTTTGAAGTAAAGTGTTTTAATGGTGTATGTGCAAGAGGTGTATGAAGGGTACAACAGTACAAGGTAAGGAAAGGAAAATGGCGGAGGCGGGAAAGATTTTCAAGAAGTTGCAGGTTCAATGGTGGACCATCTGGAACATCTATGATTTTGTAAGAGGTTACAAGGCGCTAAGGTAAATGATGGAGGACCTTTTGGGGACCTGGTTAGAGGTTACAAGGTGCTTAGGTATTTGATGGAGGCCATTTCGGGGACCTAGTTAGATTTTTTTAGGAGCCTTAGTACTTTTCCGCAAGTTACGAGCCTCATCGATGATCTGGAAGTGACCTTATAATTTATACATGTATGTATTAATTGATGCATTAAACTATTTTCTTTGTCAGACTGCTATATTGGTTTGTATTTCAATGATCTCCAGCTTTCTTATAGCGGCTTTTTTGGCAACGTTTTGAGCTATCAATATTGTAATGGATTGTTAGTTGGCGGTCTCAATAGTAATTGTAGTTTACGTCTCCTCTACATTCATTAACCTGCTCAAACCTCGGTACTTTCCCTATGATGAGACTGTTAGAATGACAAACTTCTCATCAAACTCTGAAAGGGCAAACGTTAAAGGCTTCTGGAAACAACTAAATGGAAGATGAGGTCATGGCACTCTTGGGTGCGGATGACGAGGTGCAATGGGAGAGGGCAAGTCTGTTTGCATCGGTGGACAAGCTATGCAATAGTCATGACAAGAGGCACCATCATAATGGGGGCATTAATGCTTCCTTTACTCTTGTGGCAGAGGTTCCTTATCCTCCAAACTCTAGAACTAATCCCTCTCATTTGGCAGGAAGAGAGATTGAATTGTTGAACCATCGGATATCAGTCCCTCGACCAAAGAGGGGAGTTGTGGGCTTAACTTTTGACTATGGAGAGTAGGTTAAGGGCGCACAGGTAGAGCGACCAGAGTCTGTAGAATTTTTTCTCCCATCTAAGGCCAGACTATCAAGGCTGCAGGGTGAACATACCACACATAAGAGAGGAAGCCATAAACATCTGACATGGATGTGGAGGCCGAAGTGTAAAAAACACATACTAGTTGTGGCGATAGACGTCGGTTTAGATGAAGCGTGCAATCTAGCACTTTGTGCATTGGTGGGGAGGTTAGCATACCGGTCTTGGAGCAAACAGTCACTTATAGAATAGATGCAGTGCAACTGGGAGGCTGTATTGGGTTACTCACCTGAGGTATTGTCTCTGTCGAGAGGGTGGTTAGGATTTGTATTCAAGAGCCTTGAAGACTCTATGAACATTTTAGAAAGGTTTTGGGGATATGGGGGTGGGAGTTTGATGTTGAAGCGGTGATGAATAAGTTTTAATCTGTCGACGGAGTGCTTCATCTTCTGCCACCTCTGGGTCCTTCTTTCGGGACTACCTCTTCAGTTGTGGAATGCTAAGGCATTGGAGGTGACAGGTAATGCCTTAGGCCGTTTTATTAAGGTAGATAATCAAGCATTACTTTCTTCAGATAAGGGGATGGAAAAGGTGCTTGTAGAGGTAGACATCCACACAGGATTACTGGAAACACTCGAGATAGAGTGGAGGGGTCATTTGTTTGTACAAAGGTTGGATTACCTAGGCCTTCCATTTCGTTGCTCGCTATGTAGACGAACCGGGCACCTTCGAAAGGATTGTACTTGTATTTATGGGGCCTTGGTTGAGGAGGACTCATCGGAGAACACACCTATCGATGACTACTCTCCATTGATGGATGCACATGAACCTGGAGATTACTCAGGATTGAGGACTGAGGAGAGTCCAGAACCGGCAAACACTACTTTTATTGGTAAGCTAAAATTTTATTGTCGTTCGTTGTATTTTTCGTTATCTGCATGGGAAAGAGACCATTTAGACAGTGTGTTCCTTTTGGATCTGTTACACCAGCTAGAGGTGGGTAAGGGAAAAGCTCTGGACTCTTTTCAAGAGACCCCAGACTTAGTTAAAGACCGGAATCTACCTTCTCCTGGGACTGTAAATACACAAGAGAAGAGACCTACAGTCCTCCCCGAAACCATGGCATAGGAAGACTCACTCATAGTCCCAGTTTTTGGTGAACATGTCTCCAGTGACCATTCATTGGATAGGATTATTTCGGCTTTAGTCCCCTCCTTTAGCGAGACTACAAGCCTTACTCTGATTCCGACCTACTTGGGGAAGGAGGTAGTGGACATAACTAATTATGTTGGTCATCATAGAGCTTCTGCGGGTGATGGGAGTGCTTCAAGGAAGGAGCATGCTTGGTCGCAGGGATTGGGGTTTGAAATTTCCCCTATCAAAACTAGGAGTGCCCACAAAAAGGCGGGAAACTTTGATCATTTAAATGCAAAACATATTCCTTCAAACTTATAATATGGGGTGCTTAGAGGAATGAAAGCCCTGGCAAGGGCTAAATCATGATCCTCCTCTCTCTCAATATCAAAGGGGTAGGAGGCTCTCTGAAAATGGCCTCCATGAGAAGACTTTTATCTAAAACTCTTCCTAATATATTTTTTCTTCAAGAAACATTGGTGGCTGTGGAAAAGGCCAGAAACTTTATGTACTTACTGAGACCTGAGTGGATGATTTGTGCAGTGAGTTCTGTGGGGAAGTTTAGAGGGCTACTTGCATCTTGGGATCCTAATTTCTTTGACTTAGCACCAGTCCTAAGCTGGGGTGGGATTTTTTTTATAGTTACCAGCTTAGCGAATAAGAGGAAGGCGTCCTTTATGAATATGTATGGACCATGTCAAGACCGAAAGAATTTCTAGGAAAAAGTGGATAGAAGGGGCTTACTAGCACATGATGATTTGATAATGGCAGGGGATATGAACTTCACGACAAACTCAGAGGAGGTTTGGGGAGTGTCAGCATTGGCAGATCCACTGGTGATCTTTTTTAAGGAAATTTAAAAAAAAAAAATCTAGTGGATGTGGCCCCTGCCGCGCTGGTTCCGACGTGGTGAAATGGCAGGTCTGGAGATGAAGGCATTGCAAAAAGGTTAGACAGAATCTGCGTGGCAGAGGATCTTATCACATTAACTTTGAGATACAGAGCATGGGTATAATTTCCATTTATTTCTGATCATGCACCAGTTTTACTACAGTTGGGTGATGGTCTATCGTCGGTGGCTCATCCCTTCAAGTTAAATCATGCCTAGTTACGAGAAGAATATTTTGATTTGTTGGTATGTGATGTGTGGAGTGATTTAAATGTACAACAAGCTGAGGGACCTCGAAGAAGATTAATAGAGAGGCTATCAACTCTTAAAGCTCGGGTGAGGGTATGGTCTAGGGAAAAATGTTTTCTGGAACGTTTAGAGATGGATAAGCTTGACGAAGGAATAAACGATCTGTTTCATCATAAGGCACAGGGTTTACAGAACACGGATATTGATCAACAGTTGATGAAAATGGACGTTGATCGCAAAAAACTATTACTGGAGGAGGAAGAATGATGGCGACAAAAGAGTAGGGCCATATGGATAATAAGTGGAGACAAGAACACAAAATTATTCCATTGATTTGCTAGCTATAGAAGGAATAAAAAACATATATGGGAGATAGAGGATGCAGCGGGTCGACTTCATACAGACCAAGAGGCCATAAAGGAAGAACCAATCAATTTTTTCAAATCTTTCTATCAGCATAGTGGAACAAATTATATCTGAGAACAAGTAGTTACTGTCAGGTTTTTTCCCAGAATTGTGACGTAGGACGAAGATAAAAATCTAGAAAAGCCATGTACCAAGGAGGAAATTCTAGAAGTTTTAAAAGGATTTGCAAAGGATAAAAGTCCTGGGCCAGATGGTTGGACTATAGAATTCTTTTTACATTTCTTTGAGCTGGTTGGACAGGATTTACTCGATGTTGTGGAGGAGACTAGACTTAGAGGCAACGTAATTAAACAAATAAACTCAACTTTCTTAGCTTTGATCCCTAAAGTAAATATCCCTGGCACTTTTAATGATTTTCGCCCAATTGCTCTGTGTAATTTATGCTAGAAGATCATTGCAAAAGTAATAGCCAAGAGAATCGGGCCCATACTCTCTCGTGCCTTATATGAGGAACAATTGGGCTTTCTTAAGGGGAGGCAGATTTTAGATGTTATTGGTACGGCACATGAGTGTCTGCACAACATAAAAGCAAAGAAACTACAAACAATTATTTTAAAGCTTGATCTAAAAAAGGCTTACGACTGTACAAATTGGGATTTTTCGAGGTTAATCCTGCTACAATGTGGCTTTGGGTTGCCAACTACAAATTGGATAATGGGATATGTAACCTCTATTGCTTATGCAGTACTGATTAATGGAGAGGAAACCAAGTTCATTCAGAGTATAAGAGGACTTCATTGGGGTTGTCCATTGTCGCCTCTCCATTTCATCCTTGTAATGGAAGGACTTAACCTCTTGCTAAAAAAAGGTCAAGTTTATGGTGTGTTGTCTAGGATAAAAGTATCACGAATCATTAAGGTTTTACATTTTCTCTTTGTGGATGATGTGATAATTATGTCAAAAGTCGATGTAACCGAATGAATGGAAATCGGTAATATTCTTAGTGTTTTCTGTCGGGCGTCGGGGTTGCGAATAAATGTTCAAAAGTCTGCCTTTTTACATTCATGAGTACAACTGGAAACTCTTGAAGAATTAAAAGAGTTATTTCAATTTGATTGTAAAGATATTTTGGAAGGATTTAAATATATGGGGTATTTCTTAAAACCAGATAGCTATAAAGCGAAGGATTGGCAGTGGCTCATTGAAAAATTCGAAAATAGGATAAATCTCTAGTGTAACAGGTTGCTAACTTTGGGAGGTCGGTATGTGTTGATAAAAGCAGTCTCAGAGAGCCAACCAGTATACTGGTTGGCTTTAACACATATTTCGATTTATGTACTAAATAAGATTTGTAAGTTGGTCTTTTCCTTCCTATGGTCAGGCGACAAGAAAAAACAAAGCTATCATTTATGCAATTGGGAGATTCTCTCGAAACCAAAACAGTTTGGAGGGTGGGGATTTAGAAATATCCTTATTTTCTACAAGGTGTTGGCGACCAATACACTATGGAGAGTATTGATGAAGAAAGGCTTATGGCAATGGATGATAAAAGACAAATATTTACCACATGGATCAGTGTCTTCTTGGTTAAGATCAGCTTCAACAGTCTCATCCCATGGATCCCAGACCTGGAAAAAAATGATTAATACTTTACCATTGGTTTTACAATGGTTGTCTTGGAATCTGGGAAGAAGACATTCCATAATTATTGGGAAAGATGTAATACTGGGAATGGGCACAGACTCTTTATTATCAAATGAGCTTGTTGCTACACTTAACCAAAACAATGTTTACTTGTTGCATCAAGCAGGATGTGATTTCACACAGGGATCAATCTGCTCAAATTGGTTAGATAGTGCAGCTTTGGGGCTCGAGGGAGACTTAGCAGTTGAATGGGAAAAGTTTTGAAGGAACTTGATTGGAGCAGGGATCCATCTCCTTGATCACCCAGATGTATTATTATGGAAGGGAGGTGATAATTCAGGGCAACTTACTGTCAAAAATGTGTACAATGCAGTTGCTACTAAACTATGGAAATTTGAAATTGGTGGATGGAGGAAAAATTGTGGAAATGGGACTGCCCACTAAAGATCGAGTTATTTGCTTGGCTGGTTGCTGAAAATAAAATTCTAACATGGAAAAATCTACAAAAAAGAGGTTGGGTGGGGCCAAGGATATGCCATCTTTGCAAAGGTAAGAGGGAATCCGGTAAGCACCTCTTTGTGAATTTCCCCTTCACTATTTCAGTTTGGAATAGGGTTAAACTTGCTCTTAAATTCACTAATGGATGGTATGGTCTAACAATGAATGAGTGCTTTGAAAATTGGGAAAAACAAAACTTTGATTACCCAACTCTGCCAACCTTTATTTGTTGGTTTATATGGCTTGAAAGAAACAAGACAATCTTTGAGGCCGGGACTCCATCTATCCAGAAGATAATATTCCATGTCATCGAAGCAACGAGTATCTACAGAATAAAGGTAAAAGAAAATCATACTAGAACTACAACCTTTGATAGTCTGTAAGATAGAATCATGGGATGGTTCGACGAGGTAGCACAACAAAATGGTGAACAAAGTGGGGTGGGAGGCTTGATAAAGATCAACAAAAACACGTCATACAAATGGATGCTAAATTGTGGTCTAGGAACAAACACTAGGGCAGAACGCATGGGTGTTTGGGCCTCTCTAATCCTGGCTACTAGACTATCAATTACATATTTGCATGTGCTAGGGGACTCTAAGATAGTCATTGATTGGCTTAATCAGAAAGGAGCTCTCCAGGTTGTCTCTTTAGAAAGCTGGAAGGAAATGATCAAAGACATTCTAAAAGACTTACGGAATATAACTTTTGCCCGTATATATAGAGAAGAGAATCAAGAGGTGGATAGATTATCAAGATTGGCTCTAACAAAACCGCCTGGATGCATAGCCTATAATCAATGGGAGTATGGTCATGMGGGTGCCACACTATTCTTAAAGATGTATTAGAAGACTCCAAGGGGAGCTTTTTTTTGCAGTCCAATAATAGATGATGGTAACATTAGCTATAGTATATAGCTAAGTATGAAAGACAAWAATACTTTTTTGAATTTTGTCCTCTTTTGAACTGCAGGAGAAGAAGCTCCTTATGTAAGGAATATGAAATTATTGAGTAGCTATGTTTGGTGTTTTTTAAGCTCAAGAAAACAAGGAACTATGATGTAAGGAATGATGTGAAAACAAATTATATTATTATTATTATTATGAGATATTTCTTGTGGAAAAAAAGTTGTTAAAGACATTTTATTGTTCTAGTTGGAAAGTCAAATTTATCTTTAATGTTAAAATTCATGGTTGTTGTAATTAATATAGAAAGTGAGAGGTACAACACCAAATCATATCATAATGACAAGTATGGATATGTGTTTAAAAAAAAACTTCCAAAATTTTTGAAGGACCAATATTGTCGATTTATTTTGAATGTTTTAAATAGTTATGAAAATTAAGGTCGATATTTTATTTTTATTTTAGTAGTGATTAACATTGTTTTGTTATGGAGATATAACATGTATATGTATCTATATTAGTTACTGTAAGATGGTTGATTAGTCAGTTTACCTTGAATGTTAGTTAGCATCAAGTTCATGGTTCGACTTTTTCGACAATGGCTTGTGACTTGGTTGTAATGTTATCTCTAGGTGAACTGATTCTACATCTACTCGCTCAAAAAGTGAGCGATGTTGTATTATTATCCCTCGTAATGTAACATCAATCAATGTAATATATATATATATATATATATATATATAGAGAGAGAGAGAGAGAGAGAGAGAGAGAGAGAGATTATGTTGATCAAACATATTTATAAAATCAAGCAAAGCTTTGGTCATGGTTGTTGGTTTGGAAACTTGTTTGTCAAGTTCAAGAACATCTTCTTTTTGGAAAAGTAGATAAAGTATTAATTTGTAACGCCCCATTTTTTTGCCCATGTGTTGTAATACTGGGAATGGGCATAGACTCTTTATTATCAAATGAGCTTGTTGCTACACTTAACAAAAAAAATGTTTACTTGTTGTATCAAGCGGGATGTGATTTCACACAGGGATCAATCTGTTCAAATTGGTTAGACAGTGCGGCTTTGGGGCTCGAGGGAGACTTA
>SNQJ01S0010960.1:115213-129365 GCA_010110895.2 Picea sitchensis
CATGCCTCACCTTGCCATGTGTTGCCATGCCATGCCATGGCTTGCCTTTTCATGCCTTGTCTTTCCATGTGTTGCCATGCCATGCCATGCCTTGCTATCATATGGTATGCCTTTCCATGCCATGTCCCTCCATACCATGCCTTGCATTCACTTGCCATGCCTTGCCTTGCCATGCTATGTCATGTCGTGCCTTAAGGTTTTTATTCTTTGAGGAGGAATTGGCCAAGAGTCCCCGAAATGGTTTGGAATGCGACTTGCAACTAGGCATAAAAAGAAAATCGAGACTTAGATTGAGGAACCATCGACTTCGATGGATTACTAGGATAGGATTTCAGCTAGAGCACCCCTCACTCTCGTGTGCCATGCGTTGAAATTTGCTTTACTCATTGATTTCGAGAATTAGTGTTTGGGTCAGTTTGAAGCAATGCAACATTTGGATTAAGGGGTCCAATTTATGAAACCATCCCTCGTGAGTAGATCGATAATGTGGTCACCTATTCCATGCCTTAACAAGCTTGGAACATCTCACAAAACTCAAAATTTTTGCTCTGTTAGGTTTTTATGCCCTGAGGAGGAATTGACCAAGAGTCCCCGAAATGGTTTGGGATGCGACTTGCAACTGGGCATAAAACAAAAACCGAGACTCGGATTGAGGAACCGTAGTCTCTGTTGGATTCTTAGTATAGGATTTCAGTTAGAGCAACCCTCACTGTCGGGTCCAATCCCTCAGAAGTTGCTTTTTTCATCGATTTTGAGAACTACAATTTTTCTCAGTAAGAAGCAATGAAACATTTGGATTTAGGGGTCCAATTTATAAAACCATGCCTCGGAAGCGGATGGACAATGTGGTCACATAGTCCATGCCTAAACAAGATTGCAACATCTCACGGAACTAAAAAATGTTGCTGCATTAGGTTTTTATGCCCTGAGCAGGAATTGGACAAGAGTCCCCGAAATGGTTTGGGATGCCACTTGCAACTCAACATAAAAAGAAAACCAAGACTCGGATTAAGGAACCGTCGACTTTAATTGATTACTAGGATAGGATTTCAGCTAGAGCACCCCTCACTCTCGGGTGCCATGCCTTAGAGGTTGCTTTCTTCATTGATTTTGAGAATTAGTGTTTTGCTCTGTTTGAAGCAATGCAACATTTGGATTAAGTGGTCCAATTTATGAAACCATCTCTACTAAGCAGATGGATAATGTGGTCACCTATTCCATGCCTAAACAAGCTTACAACATCTCACGGAACTCAAAAATGTTGCTCTGTTAGGTTTTTATGCCCTGAGGAGGAATTGGCTAAGAGTCCCTGAAATGGTTTGGGATGCGACTTGCAACTCGGTATATAATGAAAACCAAGACTCAGATTGAGGAACCGTTGTCTCTGTTGGATTTCTGGCATAGGATTTTAGCTAGATCACCCCTCACTCCCGAGTCCAATCCCTCATAAGTTGTTTTTTTCATCAATTTTGAGAGCCAGGGTTTTTCTCAGTAAGAAGCAATGCAACATTTAAATCTAGGGATCCAATTTATAAAACCATGCCTCGGGAGCGGATGGACAATGTGGTCACATAGTCCATGCCTAAACAAGATTGCAACATCTCACAAAACTCAAAAATGTTGCTTCGTTAGGTTTTTATGCCCTGAGTAAGAATTGGACAAGAGTCCTCGAAATGGTTTGGGATGCCACTTGCAACTGGGCATAAAATGAAAATCGAGACGCGGATTGAGGAACTGTCGACTTCGATGGATTACTGGGATAGGATTTCAGCTAGAGAACCCCTCACTCTTGAGTGCCATGTCTCAGAAGTTGCTTTACTCATTGATTTCGCGAATTAGTGTTTTGCTCAGTTTGAAGCAATGCAACATTTAGATTAAGGGGTCCAATTTATGAAACCATCCCTTGTGAGTGGATGGATAATGTGGTCACCTATTCCATGCCTAAACAAGCTTGCAACATCTCACGGAACTCAAAAATGTTGCTCCGTTAGGTTTTTATGCCCTGAGGAGGAATTGGCCAAGAGTCCCTGAAATGGTTTGGGATGTGACTTGCAACTCGGTATATAACGAAAACCAAGACTCAGATTGAGGAACCGTTGTCTCTGTTGGATTTATGGCATAGGATTTCAGCTAGATAACCCCTCACTCCTGGCTCCAATCCCTCGTAAGTTGTTTTTTTCATCGATTTTGAGAGATAGGGTTTTGCTCAATAAGAAGAAATGCAACATTTAAATTTGGGGGTCCAATTTATAAAACCATGCCTCAGGAGCGGATGGATAATGTGGTCATATAGTCCATGCCTAAACAAGATTACAACATCTCACGGAACTCAAAAATGTTGCTTCGTTAAGTTTTTATGCCTTGAGGAGGAATTGGACAATAGTCCCCGAAATGGTTTGGGATGCCACTTGCAACTGGGCATAAAAATAAAATCGAGACTCGGATTGAAGAATCATTGACTTCGATGGATTACTGAGATAAGATTTCAGCTAGAGCACCCCTCACTCTCGAGTGCCATGCCTCGAAAGTTGCTTTATTCATTGATTTCGTGAATTAGTGTTTTTCTCAGTTTGAAGCAATGCAACATTTGGATTTAGGGATCCAATTTATGAAACCATCCCTCGTGAGCAGATCGATAATGTGGTCACCTAGTTCATGCCTAAACAAGTTTGCAACATCTCACGGAACTCAAAAATGCTGCTCTGTTAGGTTTTTATGCCTTGAGGAGGAATTGGCCAAGAGTCCCTGAAATTGTTTGGGATGCGAATTGCAACTGGGCATAAAACAAAAACCGAGACTCGGATTGAGGAACCATCAACTCCGATGGATTACTAAGATAGGATTTCAGCTAGAACACCCTTCACTCCCGGTTGCCAAGCCTCGAAAGTTGTTTTACTCATTGATTTCGAGAACTAGTGTTTTGCTCAGTTTGAAGCAATGCAACATTTGGATTAAGGGGTCTAATTTGTGAAATCGTCCCTCAGAAGCGAATGGATTATGTGGTCACCTATTCCATGCCTAAACAATTTTGCAACATCTCACGGAACTAAAAAATTTTGCTTCGTTAGTCTTTTATGCCATGAGGAGGAATTCGCCAAGAGTCCCTGAAATTGTTTGGGATGCGACTTGCAACTGGGCATAAAAAGAAAATCGAGACTCAGATGCATGAACCGTCAGTCGCATTGGATCTGGAGTACCTAGTTTCAACTATTGGGGCTCCTAACCTATCATTTCGTCGACTGAAAAACAATTTGTTGGAGTATCTCCAACACTAGGGTTTTGGTCAATGAGGCATAGTGCAATTTCTGAAGAGGAGGTCGATTTTCAAGAACACTGTGTCGGGTCTTTTTGGCTAGTGTAGTCATGTGGTCCTTGGCAAAATAGACTTGCAAGAGCTTATGGAAGTTCGTTATGCTACTATGTTTGGATTTTATGCCCCTAGACCAAATTGACCACATGTCCTTAAATGGCTTGAAGAGGCGAGTTGCAACTCTCGATAAAAATCAAAGCGAGACTCATATGCATGAACCATCAGTTGCATTGGATTAAGAGCACTAGGTTTCAGCCAGTGGGGCCCCTACGCTATCATTCCATCGACCGAAAAACCATTTGTTGTAGTATCTCCAGCACTAGGGTTTTGGTCAATGAGGCATTGTGCAATTTTTGAAGATGAGTTCGATTTTCAAGAACACTTTGTCGAGCATTTTTTGCTACTGTAGTTGCATGAGAATTTACCAAACAGACTTGCGGGAGCTTACGAAACTCCATTATGCTGCTCGGTTTGGATTTTATACCTTTGGACCAAATTGGCCAAATGTCCTTGAATGACATGAGGAGGCGAATTGCAACTATCAATAAAACTCAAACTGAGACTCGGATGCACGAACCGTCAGTTGCATTGGATCCGTAGCACTGGGTTTCAACTATTGGGGTTCTTACTCTATCATTCCTTCGACCGGAAAACCATTTGTTGGAGTATCTCCAACATTAGGGTTTTGGTCAATGAGGAATTGTGCAATTTCTAAAGAGGAGGCCGATTTTCAAGAACACTGTATTAGGTATTTTTGGCTAGTGTAGTCATGTGGGCCTTGGCCAAACAGACTTGTCAGAGCTTAAGGAAGTCTGTTATGCTACTCGGTTTGGATTTTATGTCCGTAGACCAAATTGACCACATGTTTCTAAATGGCTTGAGGAGGCGAGTTGAAACTCGCGATAAAACTCAAATTGGGACACAAATGCATGAATCGTTAGTTACATTGGATTAAGAGCACCATTTTTCAGCTAGTGGGGCCCCTACGCTATCATTCCGTCGACCGGAAAACCATTTGTTGGAGTATCTCCGACACTAGGGTTTTGGTCAATGAGGCATATTGCAATTTTTGAACATGAGGTCGATTTTCAAGAACATTATGTTGACATTTTTGGCTAGTGCAGTTGCATGGAACTTGTCCAAATAGACTTGTGGGAGCTTACAAAACTCTGTTATGCTGCTCGATTTGGATTTTATGCCCTTGGACCAAATTGGCCACATGTCCTTGAATGGCTTGAGAAGGTGAGTTGAAACTATCGATAAAACTCAAACCGGGACTTGGATGCATGAACCATCAGTTGCATTGGATTCAGAGTACCTGGTTACAGCTATTGGGGCACCTACCCTATCATTCTGTCGACCGAAAAACAATTTGTTGGAGTATCTCCAACACTACGGTTTTGGTCAATGAGGCATAGTGCAATTTTTGAAGAGGAAGTTGATTTTCAAGAACACTTTATCGGGTCTTTTTGGCTAGTGTAGTCACGTGGTCCTTGGCCAAATAGACTTACAGGAGCCTATGGAATTTCGTTATGCTACTCTGTTTGGATTTTATGCCCCCAGACCAAATTAACCACATGTCCTTAAATGGCTTGAGGAGGCGAGTTGCAACTCTCGATCAAAATCAAACCGAGACTCATATGCATAAACCGTCAGTTTCATTGGATTATTAGCACTGATTTTAAGCTAGTGGGGCCCCTACGCTATCATTTCGTCGACCGAAAAACCATTTGTTGTAGTATCTTCGACACAAGGGTTTTGGTCAACGAGGCATAGTGCAGTTTCTGAAGATGAGTTCATTTTTCAAGAACACTCTGTTGAGCATTTTTTGCTAGTGTAGTCACATGGGAATTTACTAAACAGACTTGCGAGAGCTTATGAAACTCCATTATGTTGCTCGGTTCGGATTTTATGCCCCTGGACCAAATTGGCCACATGTCCTTGAATGGTCTGAGGAGACGAGTTGCAAATATCAATAAAACTCAAACCGAGACTTGGATGCAAGAACCGTCAGTTGCATTGGATCCGTAGCACTTGGTTTCATCTATTGGGGCTCTTACTCTATCATTCCTTCGACCGAAAAACCATTTGTTGGAGTATCTCCAACACTAGGGTTTTGGTCAATGAGGCATTGTGCAATTTCTGAAGAGGAGGTCGATTTTCAAGAACACTGTGCCGGGTCTTTTTGGCTAGTGCAGTCATGTGGGCCTTGGACAAACAAACTTTTCGGAGCTTAAGGAAGTCTGTTATGCTACTCGGTTTGAATTTTATGTCCCTAGACCAAATTGACCACATGTCTCTAAATGGCTTGAGGAGGCGAGTTGAAACTCGCGATAAAACTCAAATTGGGACATAGATGCATGAATTGTCAGTTGCATTGGATTAAGAGCACCATTTTTCAGCTAGTGGGGCCCCTACGCTATCATTCCGTTGACCGGAAAACCATTTGTTGGAGTATCTTCGGCACTAGGGTTTTGGTCAATGAGGCATAGTACAATTTCTGAAGATGAGGTCGATTTTCAAGAACACTATGCCGACATTTTTGGCTAATGCAGTTGCATGGAACTTGTCCAAACAGACTTGTGGAAGCTTACGAAACTCTGTTATGCTGCTCGATTTGGATTTTATCCCCTCAGACCAAATTCGCCACATGTCCTTGAATGGCTTGAGGAGACGAGTTGCAACTATCGATAAAACTCAAACCGAGACTCAGATGCATGAAATGTCAGTTGCATTGGATCCGAAGTACCTGGTTTCAACTATTGGGGCTCCTACCCTATCATTTCGTTGATCGAAAAACAATTTGTTGGAGTATCTCCAACACTAGGGTTTTGGTCAATTAGGCATAGTGCAATTTCTGAAGAGGAGGTTGATTTTCAAGAACATTGTGTCAGGTCTTTTTAGCTAGTGTAGTCACGTGGTCCTTAGCCAAATAGACTTGCAGGAGCTTATGGAAGTTCGTTATGTTACTCTGTTTGGATTTTATGCCCCCGGACCAAATTGACCACATGTTCTTAAATGGCTTGAGGAGGCGAGTCACAACTCTCGATAAAAATCAAACCGGAACTCATATGCATGAACCGTCAGTTGCATTGGATTAAGATCATTAGGTTTCCGCTAGAGGGGTCCCTACGTTATCATTCCGTCGAATGAAAGACCATTTCTTGTAGTATCTCTGGCACTAGGGTTTTGGTCAACGAGGCATAGTGCAATTTCTGAAGATGAGTTTGATTTTCAAGAACACTCTGTTGAGCATTTTTTGCTAGTGTAGTTGCATGGGAATTGGCCAAACAGACTTGTGGGAGCTTACGAAACTCCATTATGCTGCTCGGTTTGGATTTTATGCCCCGGGACCAAATTGGCCACATGTCCTTGAATGACCTGAGGAGGCTAGTTGCAACTATCAATAAAACTCAAACCGAGACTCAGATGCATGAACCGTCAGTTGCATTGGATCCGTAGCACTGGGTTTCAACTATTGGAGCTCTTATTTGATCATTCCTTCGACCGAAAACCCATTTGTTGGAATATCTCCAACACTAGGGTTTTGGTCAATGAGGCATTGTGCAATTACTGAAGAGGAGGTCGATTTTCAAGAACACTGTGTCGGGTCTATTTGGATAGTGTAGTCATGTGGGCCTTGGCCAAACATACTTTTCAGAGCTTAAGGAAGTCTGTTATGCTACTCAGTTTCAATTTTATGCCCCTGGACCAAATTGACCACATGTCTCTAAATGACTTGAGGAGGCGACTTGAAACTCACAATAAAACTCAAACTGGGACTCAGATGCATGAATCGTCAGTTGCATTGGATTAACAACACCATTTTTCAGCTAGTGGGCCCCCTACATTATCATTTCGTCGACCGAAAAACCATTTGTTGGAGTATCTCCGGCACTAGGGTTTTGGTTAATGAGGCATAGTGCAATTTCTGAAGATGAGTTTGATTTTCAAGAACATTCTATCGAGCATTTTTTGCTAGTGTAGTCGCATGGGAATTGGCCAAACAGACTTGTGGGAGCTTACGAAACTCCATTATGCTGCTCGGTTTGGATTTTATGCCCCTGGACCAAATTGGCCACATGTCCTTAAATGGCCTGAGGAGGCGAGTTGCAACTATCAATAAAACTCAAACCGAGACTCGGATGCATGAACCATCAGTTGCATTGGATCCGTAGCACTGGGTTTCAGCTATTGGGGCTCTTAATCTATCATTCCTTCGACCGAAAAACCATTTATTGGAGTATCTCCAACACTAGGGTTTTGGTCAATGAGGGATTGTGTAATTTCTGAAGAGGAGGTCGATTTTCAAGAACACTATGTCGAGTCTTTTTGGCTATTGTAGTTATGTGGGCCTTGGCCAAACATACTTGTCGAAGCTTAAGGAAGTTTTTTATGCTACCCGGTTTGGATTTTATGCCCCTGGACCAAATTGACCACATGTCTCTAAATGGCTTGAGGAGGCAAGTTGAAACTTGCGATAAAACTCAAAATGGCACTCAGATTCATGAATCGCCAGTTGCATTGGATTAAGAGCACCATTTTTCATCTAGTGGGGCCCCTGAGCTATCATTCTGTTGACTGAAAAACCATTTGTTGGAGTATCTCCGGCTCTAGGGTTTTGGTCAATGAGGCATAGTGAAATTTCTGAACATGAGGTCGATTTTCAAGAACACTATGCCGACATTTTTTGCTATTGCAGTTGCATAGAACTTGTCCAAACAGACTTGTGGGAGCTTACAAAACTCTGTTATGCTGCTCGATTTGAATTTTATGTTGTCGGACCAAATTGGCTACATGTCCTTGAATGGCTTGAGGAGGCGAGTTACAACTATCGATAAAACTCAATCCGAGACTCAGATGCCTTAACCGTCAGTTGCATTGGATTCGAGGTACCTGGTTTCAACTATTTGGGCTCCTACCCTATCATTTCATCAACCAAAAAACAATTTGTTGGAGTATCTCCAACACTAGGGTTTTGGTTAATGAGGCATAGTGCAATTTTTTAAGAGGAGGTCGATTCTCAAGAACACTGTGTTGGGTCTTTTTGGCTAGTGTAGTCACGTAGTCCTTGGCCAAATAGACTTGCAGAAGCTTATGAAATTCCGTTATGCTACTCTGTTTGGATTTTATGCCCCCAGACCAAATTGACCACATGTCCTTAAATGGCTTGAGGAGGTGAGTTGCAACTCTCGATAAAAATCAAACTGGGACTCATATGCATGAACCATCAATTTCATTGGGTTTCAGCTAGTGGGGCCCCTACGCTATCATTTTGTCGACCGAAAAACCATTTGTTGTAGTATCTTCGACACTAGGGTTTTGGGCAACAAGGAATAGTGCAATTTCTAAAGATGAGTTCGATTTTCAAGAACACTCTATGGATCATTTTTTGCTAGTGTAGTCACATGAGAATTGGCCAAACAGACTTGCGGGAGCTTACGAAACTCCATTATGCTACTCCGTTTGGATTTTATGCCCCTGGACCAAATTGGCCACATGTCCTTGAATGGCCTGAGGAGGTGAGTTGCAACTATCAATAAAACTCAAACCGAGACTCGGATGCACAAATCGTCAGTTGCATTGGATACGTAGCACTGGGTTTCAGCTATTGGTGCTCTTACGCTAACATTCCTTTGACCGGAAAACCATTTGTTGGAGTATCTCCAACACTAGGGTTTTGGTTAATGAGGCATTGTGCAATTTCTAAAGAGGAGGTCAATTTTCAAGAACACTGTGTCCAATCTTTTTGGCTAGTGTAGTCATGTGGGCCTTGGCCAATCAGACTTGTCGGAGCTTAAGGATGTTTGTTATGCTACTCAGTTTGGATTTTATGCCCCTGGACCAAATTGACCACATGCCTCTAAATGGCTTGAGGAGGCAAGTTGAAACTCCAATAAAACTCAAATCGAGACTCAGATGCATGAATCGTTAGTTGCATTGGATTAAGAGCACAATTTTTTAGCTAGTGGGGTCCCTACACTATCATTCCGTCAACCGGAAAACCATTTGTTGGAGTATCTTCGTAACTAGGGTTTTGGTCAATGAGGCATAGTGCAATTTCTGAAGATGAGGTCGATTTTCAAGAACACTATGTTGGCATTTTTGGCTAGTGGAGTTGCATGGAACTTGTCTAAACAAACTTGTGGGAGCTTACAAAACTTTGTTATGCTACTCGATTTGGATTTTATGCCCTTGGACCAAATTGGCCACATGTCATTGAATGGCTTGAGGAGACGAGTTTCAACTATCGATAAAACTCAAACCGTGACTCAGATGCATGAACCATCAGTTGCAATGGATCCATAGTACCTGGTTTCAACTATTGTAGCTCCTACCCTATCATTCCATCGACCGAAAAACAATTTGTTGGAGTACCTCTAACACTAGGGTTTTGGTCAATCAGGCATAGTGCAATTTCTGAAGAGGACGTCGATTTTCAAGAACACTGTGTCGAGTATTTTTGGCTAGTGTAGTCACATGGTACTTGGCCAAATAGACTTGTAGGAGCTTATGGAAGTTCGTTATGCTACTCTATTTGGATTTTATGCCCCCACACCAAATTGACCACATGTCTTTAAATGGCTTGAAGAGGCGAGTTGCAACTCTCAATGAAAATCAAACCAGGACTCATATGCATGAACCGTTAGTTGCATTGGATTAAGAGCATTGGGTTTCAGCGAGTGCGATCCCTACGCTATTATTCTGTTGACAGAAAAACCATTTGTTGTAGTATCTCTGGCACTAGGGTTTTGGTCAATGAGACATATTGCAATTTCTGAAGATGAGTTCAATTTTCAAGAACACTCTGTCGAGCATTTTTTTCTAGTGTAGTGGCATGAGAATTAGCCAAACATACTTGTGGAAGCTTACAAAACTCCATTATGCTGCTCGGTTTGGATTTTATGCCCCTGGACCAAATTGGCCACATGTCCTTGAATGGCCTGAGGAGGCGAGTTGCAACTATCAACAAAACTCAAACCGAGACTCGTATGCATGAACCGTCAGTTTCATTAGATCCGTAGTACTGGGTTTCATCTATTAGGGCTCTTACTCTATCATTCCTTCAATTGGAAAACCATTTGTTGGAGTATCTCCAACACTAGGGTTTTGGTCAATGAGGCATTGTGTAATTTCTGAAGAGGAGGTTGATTTTCAAGAACACTGTGTCGGGTCTTTTTGGCTAGTGTAGTCATGTGGGCCTTGGCCAAACAGACTTTTCAGAGCTTAAGGAAGTCTGTTATGCTACTCGGTTTGGATTTTATGGCCCTGGACCAAATTGACCACATGTCTCTAAATGGCTTGAGGAGGCGAGTTGAAACTCACGATAAAACTCAAACTATGACTCAGATGCAGGAATCGTCAGTTGCATTGGATTAAGAGCACTGGTTTTCAGCTAGTGGGGCCCCTACAGTATCATTCTGTCGATCGAAAAAACATTTGTTGGAGTATCTCTGACACTAGGATTTTGGTCAATGAGGCATAGTGCAATTTCTAAAGATGAGGTCGATTTTCAAGATCACTCTATCGAGCGATTTTGGCTATGGTATTGGTATTGGTATTGGTATTGTATGGTATGGTATTGGTATGCATATCATTGCCAATATTGGTATGGTATACCATACCAATATTGGCAATGGTGTGGTAGACCAATACTTGGTATTGGTATACCAATGCGAAATCAATACCAATACCATACCAATATTGATATGATATTGGTATGGTATTGGTATTGATATGGCATTGGTATGCACATCATTGCTAATGCATACCTTTGTCATGCATTGGTATGCAATGGTATTGGTATTGGTATGGTATTTGTTGGTATTGGTATGCATATCATTGCCAATGCATACCATTGCCATGCAATGGTATGCAATGGTATTGGTATTGGTATGCATATCATTTCCAATGCATACCATTGCCATGCAATGGTATTGGTATTGGTATGCAATGGTATGGATTGGTATGGTATGGGATTGGTATTGGTATTGGTATGGCATGGTATAGTATGGTATTGGTATTGGTATGGTATGGTATTGGTATTTGTATGGTATTGATATTAGTATGGTATGGTATTGGTATTGGTATGGTATAGTATGGTATTGATATTGGTATGGGATTGGTATTGGTATGGCATTGGTATGCATATCATTGCCAATGCATACCATTACCATGCAATGGTATTGGTATTGGTATTCTTGGGATTTGCAAGAGAGAATTTAGCACAATGGCAATGTTACGTGGAACTTTATCTCATATTCATGTAAGGATTAGGGATGAGAAATATAGTTTGGTTTGGTCCAAGAATCCTATTCTAATATAATAGATTGCAAAGCTATGGTACAATACTATGTTATGTAATGCATAACAAGACAAAATCATTGTGGTGGAAGCCCCTTTGGAATATTAGAGCTCCTATGAAGACACATGTTTATATGTGGCTAGTGTTGAGAGACAAGTTACTTCTTTGAGATCATTTGCAAAGGAGAAGTAACCAAGGGCATGGCATGTGTTCGCTTTGTAAGATGGATGATGAAGTTATCACCCATCTATTAGTGAAAAACAACTATGTTAGAGAAGGTCCAAGGGAAAGAAGGCCCTATGAATGTTGGATGAGAATCCAACTTATCTAAATAGTAGGAAAATATAAATAAATTAAACAAAAGTGGAAAAGCCCTGCTAGGCAAATTGTGTTTGTTATCAGGAGCCACAAAACAAGGGCTAGTATTTCCAAACTCCATAAATTGCAAGGAACATTCCACAAGTTCATAATATTCAAAGGAAATAGAGGACAAGGATGCCCAAATGGGGAGCCATTGACAAAAACTATGGAAAAAACAAGGCAAGGGATCCTTCAGTACTATTGATACCTCGTTCTCCATCCATATTACAAATTCGGTCCACTTTTTATTTTGTAACATTTCTTTTTCAAAATGAGTTGGATGCCGACCATATTTGTCTCCCTGTCAAAACATGGCACATGGACTAGTTAAACTAATAAATATGTAATCATTTACTTTTTCTAGGAAATAAAAAAAACAACAAAAAAAAACATTTCACATAATAAATATACTTACAAAGGTGCAGATCAAGGCTTGTAAACCTTTTTGGCCACTATGATGCGTGGCTTGGAGTTTTGCAAGCCTAGCTTTGGAGGCTTTGTCCTGAAACATAAAGTAAGTCAATTGAACTATGCACAAATAAAATATAAAAATCGTTTAAGAAATTTGATATAATATTATGAGCAAATTGAAATACTTGGATACTCTCCTCACCATAATTCCTCCGTGCATCTGACTTATGATTTGAAAAGTTCTTTCCATACTTTTATACTAACATCAATTGGCCTTTTTTGAGCCTTAGCTCGGGCGAGAGTTTTTTTATCTTCTTTGTTTGATTGCACCTAAATCTCTTGCAATTTTTAGACATTTGTCTTTTCGCCTTTTTTACTGACCAACCTATGCCAAATTCAGACTCCATGTCATGAATTACAGCTTTATGCAGGTGCATTGGTATCTTTGAGAAAGGCAAATGGAGATGGTCTTTGAACCGTTGAAGGCATGATTCCTTCAATCTGTTCAAAAAAACCTTCCCGACATCTGACATTCTGATTTCGCCTGAAACCATGTCGTATTATATCCTTGTATCATAGTTCCCAATGCAAGTTCCAAAACATGGCGTGGTGAACGAAGTTTGGGTCCCAGGAGTGGCTTTGACATTGGAGGTCTCCGCTCTCTGTTCCATATTCTTAGAGGTCATCATATATGATTTCCTCCTTGATTTTCTGCTCGATCCAATAGTGGTTGGGGAATCAATTGATTCCCAGTTCACATGGTTTATTTGCTTGCAATGTCTCAGGGGTCTTAGTGGATCATTTTTCTATGTATTTTGCAAGCGTTTTCAAGTCTACACCTTCAAGTTTTTTTATGGCCTCTATCCCCAATATCGAAGCCAATGCATCTTTCTCCTGGTCAGTCTCATGTCCCTAGATATATAAAATAATTTTTGTATGTTAAAAATTTCAATAAAAAACAAATAACTAAAAATAAAATAAAATAAATGAGACAATTAAAAATCTATAAATTGAGAAGTACTTACCTCATTATGGATAGAATTTGTTTCCTTCCCTCTACTTGACATTTTAAGCAAGCTAGGGCAAATCTCTTCTGTCAGGATTTGGGCAAGTGGACTTTGTGACGATTTTTGAAGGTGATTATTTCTTCTCTCTTCTTCTTGATCTTTTTTTCCCTATTCTAACAAGGATAAGAAAATTTCAAACTCAGATAGACCATAAAATATGAGGAAATTTATATGTAAAGAGGTTGAATTGTGAAATTTGATAATTGTTTTACCTAAAAATCTCAGTTCGCCCTTAGGAAATTCCCAAATCGTGCTCTGGTCTTACCCTATCTCTGTTCGCCCTAGGAAACACCCAAATTGTGTTGGAGTCCAAATACAGTTTGAAAATTAGTTGGTATGCTTAAGCCGAGTCTCCCTTCGCCCTAGGAAACACCCAAATCATGTTGGAGTCTCCCTAAGAAATACCCAAAACATGTTGGAGTCAAAATGCAACAAAAAATTCACTTGAACTGTCACGGTCTATCTCCAATCGCCCTGGAAAACACTTAAATCGTGTTGGAGTCGAAATGTAGAAGGAAATTCAGTTGGACAGGTCACTTTCTTTCTCCATTCGCCATAGCAAACTCCCAATTCAGTTTTTTGTATTTCTTCCCCTCCAAAATGTCAAATTCGCCCCCTTGCCTGCGGATATATGCATTTTTTAGGTTTTACATATTAGTGGGCATATTCATCCACTTGCGCATGGGTATTTTCATTTTT
>SNQJ01S0010960.1:149196-168293 GCA_010110895.2 Picea sitchensis
CTAATCTGATTACAAGCTAGAAGCCAATCACACTTCTCAATAATACCTACAATATTTTGGCAAAATAATTGGTGCTTCATCTCAATCACATTCTTCATAAGGTTATTAAGCAATATAAAACAAGCTTCTTTCATGGCAAATTTATATTTTGGATAATGTAATATAATCGTGTGGGAGTGGGATTGTGCTTCAAGCCTAGGTTGTCTAATCATTAATATTGATTTTGAGAAGTACTATGATAGAGGTTAGTGGCCATTCATCATTGGAATGTTGAAAGCATTTGGCTATGGCTCCCCCTTCATTAGTGTTACAGAGATCCTATTTGTAGGAACTCTACTTGCCTCTCTATTAATAGATTTAAATTTGAGGAAGTTTCTCTTTTATATTATATTAGGCAATGTTTTGTACTATATCTAACCTTGTATGTGTTATCCATTGAATCCTTGAGTTATTTTATATGTAATAAGGTTTATGTGGGCTAGTCAAAGGCATCTTTCTACTTGAAATTGATGCAGGTTAGTTGGTGAATAGTCATTTTCCTTATGACTATTTTTTTACCTTTCTTGACGAAAAATGCCACCCATCTAAACAATTTTTCTAGACTTGTCATTTGCATGGCATATAACATGTACACAACTAAAAAGGTGATGATTACAATCTTAGAGATTCCAATTGAAACAAAAAAATAGAATTGTGTCATTTAAAAAAAAATGCCACCCACCTTTGGAAAGGGGAATGATACCTTTATACATAGATTGGATTATTAGGTGGCCAACTTTTCAACTTATGTCAATGTCACCTTGAGAAGCTTGTTGGGTTGTCTAGTTCAATGTGACAACTAGTTGGTGCAACCCAAATACTTAATTGGTCAATCAATGAGTTATGGTACATACTTGTACCTGGGTATAAATTTGTATCATGTGGGAGGAGTAACTGGTAGTTAGAAATATCTTGTCTTCTTATTTAAATTCATTATTACAACATATACTTTTATGCATGGCATCATTTATTTTATGATGTGTATTTGAATGGTGGTTTTCTTTTGGTAAATTTTGACAATAATATGATAATAGTTTTAGTGTTGATTGGTCAAGGTAACATAGTGAATACCTAGCCACACAAACAAGAGGGAAAATGAATTTTAAGAATGGTGCAATTGAAGATGAAAACTACTCAAGAACTATAAAACAAAATATCACTTCTCATTGGAATGAACTAATTGGCCTGTTGTGCATTCCAATTTGGCATGCACAACAGCCATAGGCCTAATGTGCATGCCAAATTGGCATGCACAACAACCCAATTTGGCATGCATAATAGGCCAAGGGTTGTTGTGCATGCCAAATTGGCTTCTGAAGAATAAAAGTTGATATGGATCTCGTCATTGACTTATAAAGGAAATCCTATCATATGTTAATGATGTGATATGGAAATAAAAGAAAAAATTCCCTTCAAATGACTATAGTGTTTTAAAACTAATTGCATGTCTACCTATTATCTTATTTGATTTTTTGAGACTAACCCTATAAAGGCATTGATAAAAAGGGATAAAAGTAAATGTAAGACCTATTAGCGAAATGTAATACCTATTAGATAAATGGTTTTGAGGATTTATGCATGTATTTCATGTGAAGACTAACATTATCTAAATGCTAAGAAGTGTAGGAAATCAAATCAAACCTCAACATTCATGAATTGAACACAAATAATGTGGTGGAAAATCAATGATCTATTGATTAAAACATAGAGAATACATAAAATGCCATACCTTGATGAAGATGCATCCTCCCTTGAATCCTTTCTCCTTGATCCTCCCTTAGCTTCTTGGTAAAGCTAGGCACCTCTCACTTCTGGCTGTGATGAATGGAACGAGCACCTATGTAATTGAACAAAATAACAATCCTTCTGAATTCTCCTTCTCTTGCCCAAGAGTTTCTTTTATTATATAGTTTGTTGGAGGAGGATTGGGAGAGCTTATACATATTATAGATATCATTAGAGACTCAAATGATGTGAGTTCCTAGGCCCTTGACACAAAGATACAACTCATCCCTCACCTATACCCTCGTAACAACTTGAATATAGAAGTTTTACAGATCCTCACTTGTTGAGATACTAGTGACCTATGAGGATTCTCGCTTGTTGAGCTACTATTGACATACGATGATCCTCGCTTGTTGTCTACTATGTGTCTAGTGAGGATCTCCAAAAGGGCTCAAATCTTAGGAAAAATGTGCATTTTGGCTTACATCTTCTTTTGGATTCGTCTTTGGCCTATAATGTGGAAATTAAGGCTATAGCAAATGCCTCCTAATCTATGAGGTCAGGAAAGGAATGGATGGTCGAAAAACATTACAATAAAATATTTTCCATGTGAGGCAATGTGAGGAAAGAGAGAAGGAGGTTTGGGATCCAAATAAGTCTTGCAATTAAACACCAAGGATGAGAGTATAAATAGACCACCCCCTAGGTAGACATACTCAGACTCTAAATGATTGTTGTCACCAAACAATACACTGTGGATCCATGAAATGAAATGCTAGACCATGACCAAAAAAGAATACATAGTGGATACATGTCATCAATAGGACCATAGCCATGAGACAATACAATGAGGATATATGTCATGAACATAATCATAGCCACCAACAAATACAATGTGGATCTATGAGACACCATATAGATATCAGGAAGACAACGAACACTAAGGAGAGTGCCCCCAAAGTCTTCAAAGTACTCATATACAAGTGATATACTCCATCACAACTTGGGAGGGGGTGGTGTGAATGAATGATGTGGCCCCAACCCCAAGGTATTCGCTCCAAAACCCGATGGTATGAATCTACATCATGTGAGTAGATGAGTTGATGTCGAGCATTGTAGAAACTGTCTGATTATTGATCATTGATGTATATCATTAACAAATGCGAGGGGACCCACCGATGATGAATATGGCCCCAAGGTACCTAGTACAATCTAGTGAGTGTGAATAGATGAGCTGATGTCGAACACTTATAGAATTAATTGATCAAGGGTCAATGAGGTAAACCCATTGTCAATCATGAGGAGGCCTGCCACTAAGGACTGCAAGATCCAAGGTACTAGCTAGTTTCTAGATTCTTCTCCTCGATAATGTGTTGAAGCCGATAGGAAAGTATCTGTCGAAGGAGGGCCTTGATATATCCCCCCATCAATCTACATGAAACATACACCGAGAGGTTATGTGAAGAGAGAGTATCACCAAGTACAATTGACACAAAAATGGCCGACTCAAAAATTCAACAAAACAACAAATGTCGACTCAGGCTTAAACTTCCCTTGAATATATAGGAAGACACGATGGTGATGTGGTAGCAAGAAAAAATAATTGGAAAAATATAATGCAACAACGCAGAATGCATTGAAGCACTCTCCATGATGACTAGAAGAGTAACCAGTCAGAGGAGTATCTTTGACTCATATTACTGGGATGGATCCTAGGCAAGCTAAAACACAACTATATTATGAGGACTCAAACAAGTGTTATGTTCAAGGGTGACTCGAATAACGCTTCTATTTTGAGAATAGACCAATGGTGAAAAACCCCCACTCTTTTTTTGATTTTTTGTTTTTGATTTTGGACCTCCTTCATGGTTTAACAAGTGCAAAAGAGGAACACAAGTATGCTCAGTGTCCTTCATGGTTTTATGAGCAAGTAATATTGATATGTTCCTTTTTCGTGTCCTTTTATGAGTCCGAAAAAGAGATAAAAGTATACTCGGTGGCAGAGAATGAGTGGCTTAGCAACATGATCTTATGTTCTAATTGCATAGAGTCGACCTAAGAAATATGAATGAAAATGGTACAGGAAAGTGAGATCCACTCTTAGCATTTGTAATCTCCCTGGGTAGGTGGATGCAAAATGGAAGCCAAATAATGTAAGAGGTGGATGGTTAAGGCTACTACAATAGTGATAAGCAGGATCTAGGAAAATAACAATGCAACAACGTGATGCATGACAAAAGAAATAAATGCATAGGCGATCATTAAGCAACAATAAATAGTTTTCGGGAACCCCAACTGGATGTTGCTAGAAGATAGATAAAGAGAGAATAATGAGGATCAATATTCAAGTCATGGAAGGGATAAGGAGGGCTCTCAGACCTATGGTAAAATCACAACATGGGCACTAAATGGAAATCCGGGTGCTAGCTAGGGTGCCCATGAAGGTTAGGCACTACCAGACCAATTACGACATGCAAAAGAAGTGGCTAATATCTCAATTGACCTCATTTGAACCTAAGGTATAATGCTAGTAGTATGGATGGTTAATAATGCAAAGCGAGAAATGCAGGGAAAAACCTACCCCTATATGCCAATTTAGGAATATATACCTCAAGTGTAGTGGAAACATCATCTTCATAAAAATTCCTTGTAATCCTGTCAACACATGCAAACTAGATTCTGAGGGTCAAAATGCACAGTGAAATATCAAAAGGAAATATTTTTGGATTTTTTGGATATGATAAATGAAAAACAAAAAGAACTCAGAGCACACACCTATGTACAAGTAACTACAGATATTGATGCTTTACGCCAAGTAGAGGCCAGTTCTAGGCTCAAGCCAAGGATATTTTCAGTCATCAATGAACTCATGAGCCATTGTTATCATCATATGGCTCACCATGTTGGGGCCATGCCACACGAGATCAAATTTTCGCATACAAAGATACTCATTGTGAGTAGTCTCGCGAGCTAGGGAAGCTCCTTGATGGTCGCATCAAGATGTAAAGGGAGTACGAAACATGAATCTTCGATGGAAGGGGAAGTAGATAATTCGGTGGAAAGTTCTAAAAATTATGACCAAGGTGAAAATGGGTTAAGACCAAGAGGTCTATTGGATGCCCCAACAAATGCCCCTGGTCCTAGATTGAGACTCATCATGCTAACTCTTGTTAGTTCTAAATGAGGACAATATGATTGATGCATCACCTCATCCTTTGGATTTTCTATTGAAGCCATGACTTCTAGGATGGGCTCTTCTAAAGGAAACTCAAAATCTAGGATGTCATGTGAACTTGGGGAGTCAACAACCCATACATAAGGAGTAGGTTGATCACACTCCATATGAGGATGGAGTGGCTGACCAATATCAATGGATATTGATGGGATTGTCGGATAGAGAATCTCAACCCTGGTGAGTGACATGCAACTCCATATGACTCAACATCCTTAGAATGAGGTACCACCAAAGGATCAACATACACAAGGGGTCTACTTGTAGATGAAAAAATCACGTTGATAGGAGCGATGTTTGTAGTGAGAGATGGTGGGGGAAGGGAAAAAAATCCCATTAGAGAAGGATCTTTGAACATCCCCACACCGATGTTGAAAAAATATTGTATGGTATAATGAACAAAGGGTACATTTGACCCCACATTGGATCTAAGGTTTGGGGTATAGAATACAAGATGATCAATCGTCATGTTTTTCAGTTGATGAGGGAAGTGTAGGACCCTAAATATCGATGAGACAATTGCAGCCATCTCATAGAACCATGTATTCCCAAGTAACAAATTGTTCTCACGAGGTGCGTTTACAACATCCACATCAACAAAGACATCCTACCACCTAACTCGATGGGTAAGGCGGTAATTATTCCATGGGACTGGAACATGTTTTCGTCGAATGCCTTCAATATTTTTGTAGATATGTTGAGCTTAGGAGAGCCAAGGGACTTCCAACAAGAAATGGGCATGATGGAAGTCAAGGCTCCTTCATCCACTACTATCTAGTAGATTTTTTTCCCAACGATCACACTATTATATAGAAGGCAACCTGATAGGAGAGCCTATGAGTAACCTGAGCAGAATCAAAGGTCATCTTACTCAACTCAGAGGGATCAACCCCACCTATGGCTTACAATAAGGCTTTTCGTTGCATAGGGCAGAGTTCAAGGAATTCGAGCGTATACATGGCACAAGGTGCATGAGCTAAGTCTTCCACAATACAGTATATGTGGGCGGCCCATGTGTTTGGATTATGCGACATGTGCCGAAGAACACCCTTTGGGCGGCGAAGCGGTGCATCAAAATATGACTTCTCAATATGAAGAGGGCCAATAGGCTAGGAAGAAGAGGTTTCTTCTGGCGCAATATGAGAAGTCTTAGGAATGTCATAATTCTTAGCTCACATTTTCAAATTGACCATTTGGTCGCACATGTAAATGGAAACATTCGAGGAAGACCCCTCGAGGTGAGGGGTACCTACCATGCCCCCTTACAGAGGGGTAGGATTATGGAAACCATGTTTTGTGTTTGAGGGGGGAAAGGATGGGTTAATAAAGAAGGATGTTGGGGTGCCTGCTATTGTGCAAAAAATATATGGACCTCATCCTTCCGAGAACATTGGTGAGTAGGGTGGTTGTCCCCACAAATTGTGTAGGAAAAACGACTCTTCCTTTGCTGCTTAGTGCCTCCCTCCTGGGTGTTTTGGGTGGAGGCAATTCCTTTCTTAATATTATAATTTTTCCTTTTGTTTCTTTTCTTCTTCCCTCCAAGTTGTTGAGGATTATTTCATTGCGTGGAATGCAACAAATTCACCTCAGAGGTTTGAGTAGGGACCACAATAGTTTGAGCACTAGTACAAAAGAGATGAATGAAAATACAAAAAGGATAGTCGCCTTACCTATCAAATTTGATTCTTCTTGTGCTTGAAAATAAGTCATATTTAAGCCTTTCAATCAATCCCTTGATTGATGGACAATTCCCCCAAATCTTCTAAAATTATGCAACCTATTTTGTGAGATTGGTTTCCCTCTTAGACAATTTGAATTGCCTAAATCAATTGAGATCACAATTGCTTGGGACCATTATGTTGGTTGTGGAGCTTGATTATCTTCCTGATTCAGAGGCCTTTATTTTTAGCCGTGTTTATATGCCATGAAGCCTTTACACCTAGGAAGAATGTACACTCCTCCACGCGAGGGAGTGCAGGGGGGGCTTGCCCCCCCTACGGGGTCTGGGGGAAAGTGGGCCCTGAAGGAAAAATTGGCTTGTAAATGTGTATTGTAATTTCATAGTAAATTTGGACCGTTCATAATAAGGTCACAAATACGACGACAGAAGTTATGTTAGGGTTTTTTCCCTAGAAGGAAACCCTCTTTTATGAGAGAAATGTATTGCGACTATGTATCATTGTGAATATTGTATTCTAAGTGAGGATATTGTGAGAGAAAGAAGAGGAAGTTACAATAGGTGTGTTGTAGGTTGTATCCCTCATTTGCTGGATAATAATAAAGGAAGGACCTGCCCATTTCTCTGGTGGACGTAGCCCACACTAGGTGAACCACATATATCTGTGTCTCTATTGTATTGTGTATCTTCTATGTTTTATTTCCGCATTTGTTTTATTTTATTGCTCCATGATCCTATTTTTCTAACACATTAATGATGCTTCGAGGTGTTGGAATCTTATAAATAAGGTGAAGGGATAATATCCCTTCAAAATCTCAGTAGCCATCAATTTTGATTGGAGCCATGGATAAGGAGGATCAATCTTGTCTTGGTGATTTTATTTCGTGCACTTCTTATCCTTTAGATCACATTAGTCTTCACATGAAATACATGCATAAATCCTCAAAACCATTTACGAACAATTCTCATCACATTCATTCTCAATACTTTAAGAAAATCATGATGTTGATACTTGTATCCTCTTTTGTCCTAGTAGACATTTCTTTTTTTGCTTCTTATATGGTTTCCTTCTTGCGTGTTCTTTTTTTTTCTTTCTTTCATATTTGCCTTTCCTCCTATGTTTTTCTTTTTCCCAGATTCTTTTGTGGTTTCCTCTTGTCTTATACCAACTTGCGGGTTAATGACAAAACTCCATATTCCTTTTATTAATCCCATCATTTATAAAGAATTGATTCATTTTCCTCTAAGACTAGACTCTCATGCAAAACAATTATGATTTTTAATGATTGGTGAGGTTATTGTGACATTTGATTTTATACCTATGCATGTTTTGCTTAAATTATTGATTTTGAATGTGATGAACATTGTTATTGAATGGGTTTGAGGATTTATGCATGTATTTAATGTGAATACTAACATTATCTAAAGGCTAAGAAGTATAGGAAATCAAATCACCAAGACAAGATTGAACCACCTCATTCATGGCTCCAAAAAAACTTGATGGCTATTGATATTTTTAAGGGATCTTATCCCTTCACCTTATTTAGAAGTTTCCGACACTTAGAGGTAGCATTAAATGACCCCAATAAATTATAATTTCGGTTGATCGAAGAAATTCAAATTGTCTAGGAGGGAATCTAATCCCATAAAATATGATGCACAATTTTAGGATATTTTGGGGCAACCTCCATCAATCAAGGGATTAATTGGAAGGCTTAGATAGAAATTATTTTCAAGTATAATAAGAAGC
Organism: Picea sitchensis; assembly: GCA_010110895.2. Classification (NCBI taxonomy): domain Eukaryota; kingdom Viridiplantae; phylum Streptophyta; class Pinopsida; order Pinales; family Pinaceae; genus Picea; species Picea sitchensis. Next base: position 157,621 of record SNQJ01S0010960.1, read on the forward strand.
ATAGTTGATAGGTTAGGAAAGTCCCCTTTTTAGTATTTTCATTCATCTATTTTCTACTATAAAACTGTAAATTCAAATTTTGAAGTAATGAATATTTTTGGTTCAAGTTTCTTGCTATAAGCAGTGTTTTTTTATCTTGAGGGATTGTTATGGGACAAAAGCTCACATGGATCTCACTGACTAGTCAACAAGATATCCCTAGGATCAACCTAGTTATCCTAGATAGAAGAGGGTTTATAGTCCTATGGTTTCTATAGATCTAGATTGAAACATATGGATTCATCAATATCCTAAGGAGGGGTGGGTATTGCATACCTCCATTTGTAGGTTTTCCTTCATAAACTTGGATGTTGTAGACTCAAAAATCCAGTTCCAATCTCCATAAACTATTTTTTGTATGCAAAAGACAAGCAATACCTCTCTACCTAGGATTAGAATCCTAGATCTAATTTGATTCTAATGAAATCTATGATAGAATGAATCAAACCTCAACATTCATTTACTGAACACAAATGATGTGGAGGAAAACCAATGATCTATTGATTAAAACATAGATAATACATACAATTCCATACCTTGATGAACATGCATCCTCCCTTGACTCCTTGCTCCTTGATCCTCCCTTATCTTCTTGGTGAGGCTAGGAACCTCTCACTGCTGGTTGTGATGGATGTAACAAGCACCTCTTCAATTGAATAACATAACAATCCTTCTGAATTTTCCTTTTCCGTGTCCTTTTGTGAGTCCAAAAAAGACATAAAAGTATACTTAGAGGGAGAGAACGAATGGCTTAAAAACATGCTCCTATGTTTTAAGCGCATAGAGCCAACCTAAGAAATATGAATGCAAATGGTATAGGCAAGTGAGATCCACTCTTAGCAGTTGTCGTCTCCCTAGGTAGGTGGATGAAAAGTGGAAGCCAAATAATGCAAGAGGTTAATGGTCAAGGCTACTGCAATAGTGATAATTTTGATCTAGGAAAACAATAATGCATTGGTGGGATGCATGATGAAAGCATCAAATGCATAGGATACCATTAAGAAACAACAAAGAGTTTTCAGGAACCCCCACTGGATGTGGCTAGAAGATATACAAAGAGAGAATAATGAGGCTCAATCTTCAAGTCATGGCAGGGCTAAGGAGGGCTCTCGGGCCTATGGGAAAATCACAACATGGGAACCAAATGAAAATCTAGGTGATAACTAGGGCACCCATGAAGGGTAGGCACTACCGAACCAATTACACCATGCAAAAGGAGTGGCTAAATTCGCAACCGACCTTGTTTGAACCTAATGCATAATGCTAGTGGCATGGATGGTTAATAATGCAAAGTGGGAAATGCAATGAAAAAACTATCACTATATGCAAGTTTAGGAATATATACCTCAAATGTAGTGGAAGACGTCATCTTCACAAAAAATTCCCCGTAATCCTGTCAACACATGTAAACTATATTATGAGGGTCAAAACGCATAGTGAAATCTCAAAAGGAAATATTTTTGGATTTTTTGGATATGATAAATGCAAAACAAAAAGCACTCACACCACACACCTATGTACAGGGAACTACACATATTGATGTTTTATGCCAATTAGAGGCCAATTCTAGTCTCAATCCAAGGATATTTTCCATCATCAATGAACTCACGAGTCATTGTTATCATCATATGGCTCACCATGTTGGGGCCATGCGACACAGGATCAAATTTCCGCATACAAAGATACTCATTATGAGTAGTCTCGTGAGCTAGGGAAGCTCCTTGATGGGTTGCATCAAGACGTAATGGGAGTACGAAATGTGAATATTCGATTGAAGGAGAAGCAAATAATTCGGTGCAAAGTTCTTAAAAATATGACCAAGGAGAAAAGGGGTTGAGAAAATGGGTTAATACTAGGAGGTCTATTGGATGCCCCAACAAATTCCCCTGGTCCTAGATCGAGACTCATCATGCTAACTCTCGTCAGCTCTAAATGAGGAAAAGATGATTGATGCATCACCTCATCCTTTGGATTTTCTATGGAATCCATGACCTCTAGGATGGCCTCTTATGAAGGCAAATCAAAATCTAGGATGTTATGTGAACTTGGAGAGTCAACAACTCATATGGGAGTAGGCTTATCACACTCCATATGAGGATGGAGTGGCTGACCAGTATCAACGGATGTTGATGGGATTTTCGGATCGACAATATCGACTGTGGTGAGTGACATGGAAGCTCCATATAACTCAACATCCTTGGAATGAGGTACAACCTAAGGATCAATAGACCTAAGGGATCCACTGGTATATGAAAAAATCATGTTGATAGGAGCGATGTTTGTAGCGGGAGATGGAGGGGGAAGGGGAAAAATTCCCATTAGTGAAGGATATTTGAACATCCTCGCACTGACGTTGAAAAAATACTACATGGTATAACCGAAAAAGGGTACATTTGACCCCACATTGGATCCAAGGTATGGGGTAGAGAATTCAAGATGACCGATCATCATAATTTTCCCTTGATGATGGAAGTGTAGGACCATGAATGTTGACGAGACAACTGCAATCATCTCGTAGAACCAGGGCTGCATGCGTAACAATTTTTTCTCACGAGGTGCATCTACAACCTCCACATAAACAAAGACAATATTACCACCTAACTCGATGGGTAAGGCGATGATTATTCCATGGGGTGGGAACATGTGTTCATCGAATTCCTTCCATATTTTTTCATATATGTTGAGCTTAAGAGAGCCAAGGGCCTTCCAACAAGAAATGGACATGATGCAAGTCGACGCTCCATCATCCACTACTATCTAGTAGATGTTTTTTTAAGCCATATATAGTGGCACGCTACCCCTTAATTAGAGCATATTGAATTAGTATTGTTATTTTAATTATGTCGTCTCAGGTCCATTAGTTATAATTGTACCTCCTAGTCTCCTATATATGTCAAGGAGACCTTTTCATTTGGAATCATATTGTATTTGTAAATTCATATGATGTATAAGGAGGTTTCCCCCTCGAAGAGGATTATTATCTGAATTTATCTCCTTTTCAAGGCGTTGAGTACTTATTTTGAGGTTTTTATGCTATTTTGATATTTGGTATCAGAGCTAGACAATCCTTGGGACTGACTTATTCAAAACAAATCTTCTTGGAATTTTCGCTACAAATTTTTTTCTGGATAGTTTCAACATATAGAATTTTTATGGTGTAGAGGACACACATATATATATAACTTGGGTCCAAATTTCATATCTTGGTTCGTTATATTTTTGGAGATACATTCTGGTCAAGTTAGGGTTTTTGACTAGTCCTGAAACTAGTTTGAAACAAGTCTTCTTGGAATTTTTGCTCCCAAATTTTTTTAGCTTGGTTTCAGGTTCTAAATTTTTTATAGTACTAAGGAAGAAAAACAAAGTATTCTATGTACAAATTTCATCCCTTTCTTCGTAGTAATCTGAAAGTTATTCTTTGAGGAAATTAGGATTTTTGGCTGGTCCATATTTCAGTCTAAAACATTTGTTCTTGGGAAAAATGTTATATATGAAGCTACAGACCTAAAAATTTAGTGAGACCTGTTCCATTGGTTATGGTATGGACCAAAGTTTTATTTTTACTAATTTCAAGTTCTTAAGGGAAGACAATGACATGTGGCAGGCCGTACAAGTTCGCTCTCCTGAAAAGGAAAAAAATCAGCACATCTTGGGAAAGTTATCATAAAAGTGTCTTGGAGAATCCAATATTGGTCTAACATATGGGGTTGGAAAGAAGACACATTAGGATACCTCAAGGAAAAAAATTAGCTTTATAAGGGTGGAAATTACAGAGCTACAACAGAAGAAAGGTTGGCTAGCAGAATAGTCTCAAAATCATGGTTTTAAAAGGTGCATTTGTTTTTTTGGAAATTTTCATATCTTTTGACTAGAATATCCAATTGGGGTGATTCAAAAAGTGGGATAAAAGGAGTATCACATCAAATTTGGAGAATATTATGAATTTTTAGGTACAGATGTATTCTAACATCTCTAAACATAGGAATTGTCATTACTTGTCAGCGCTACAACCTGGGGACAATGTGGGTCTTCCACGTACCTAGAGTATAATGGAAGGCCCTTTTCGAACGATTACACATTAGAAAAAACTACTATAGATTTGAGCTCCCACGTACCTGGAATATGTTGGGAGACCCCCTAGAATCCCAAGACCAAGCAAGTAAACCATTTGGTCATCTTGTTTCTATAGTACACTGAGAACAACACTCAGGGAGATCACTCTCTAGTACCTGGATAGTTGGACAGTACGGATAAGGGCATGGTCAAGCCTCCTTAGTTATTTCCCTGAGATATTGGGTCGGGTACTATTGTTGGACCCTGGATGTATATCCGAGAGTTATAACACCTAACACTCCCTTATCTGTGAGGACCTCTACCTAATCCAATTAGGAATTTCTACCTTGTAGTGATACTTGGCCAACATGCCACCAAAAAAGGGAACTTATACACCAAATAATCCCTCAGAAAGTCCTACTTGGACTCTTGATGAAGGTGAAGAAATGCAGAAGGACATATATGATTTATAAAAGAAAGAAGTAACAAAATATGAACTACAAATGATGATAGATTCGACTGAGGCTAAGCTAGAAGCGATGATGGATACTAAGATGACTGGATTAAAAGGGGAGATTATGGAAGGGTTGACAAAGTTGCTAATAGAGAGGCCACCTGAATGTGACAATGTATCCCATGAAATTCATGATGAGGACACAAGGAATATGAATGAAGACTGGAGAAACTCCAGCTTTAGGTTGAAGACCAACCACTTTCCTAAGATCGATATGAGGAAGTTTGATGGCAGGGATCCAATTACATGGATACTCCATATGGAGCAGTTCTTTGATCTACATGATGTGCCACACACACAAAAGGTACAAATTGCGTCCTTATATTTAGAACCGAATTGGTTTGTGTGGTATCGATGGATTTTTTCTTGCAAATCACTTGTCACTTGAACAATTTTCACGGAAGAAATGATAACACACTATGAGGATACAAGGAGAAATACCTTCTTCATCCAATTGATAAATCTCAAGAAAAAGGGTTGAGTTTCATAAGACATTTAGAACTTTCAAAGATTGAATATAAAGGTAACATACATTCCATATAAGCACCTGATTGATGTCTTCATAGGAAATTTAAAGGATAACATTCAACATGAGGTTCTCCTTTGGGAACCCAAATCATTAGATAATGTGTCCAGGGTGGGGAGAAATGTTGAAAGTAAAAATATGGCTATGGATACTAGAAGGACCGCCCCTAACATCTATCGAGAGAATAATGTTCCTTCTTCTAAAACACCTCAACCTACAAGGTTGACACCTCAACAATTGGAGGAAAGAAAAGAAAAATGTTTATTCTTTAATTGTGACAACAAGTATAGTAAGGGACATAAGTGTGGTGAGAAGAAATTATTCTACACACATTGTGAAGAGGAAGAAGAACAAGAACCATCTCAAGATGAAGATGTAGAAGATATTTCTTTTGAAGAGATGACTCCCACCATATCATGTCATGCATTGGTTGTAATTATCACTCCTCAAATCCTCAAGATCGAAGGATATATAAAAAAGAAAAAGGTAGTAGTGCTAATTGATTCTGGTAGTACTCATAATTTCATTCACTGTAAATTAGCCAAAGCTCTCAATTTCTTTATATATCCAGTGCCAGAGTTTCAAGTAATGATTGCAAATGGAGGAACTATCAATTTTTCAGGAAAATGCAATAAGATCAATCTTACTATGGGGGAATATGTAATGAATAGTCCAATGATTTCTATACCCATGGGTGGTGTTGATGGTGTACTAGGGGTCCAATGGTTACAATCATTAGGAATAGTGGCTTTTAATTTTCAAGAACTTTTCATGAAATTTTCATTAGAAGGAAATGAATTTGAGTAAGGGGTATCACAGAGAAACCTAGTAAGGTGGTAAGCTCTAATGGCATGTCAAAATTATTGAAAAAGAGGCATCATGGTGTAATTATACAACTATGCTCACTAGATGTTCAAACATCTAAGCCATCGATTCCGCTAGATCTCCAAGGGATAAATGATAAGAATTCCAAAGTATTTGAAGATATTCCCATAGGTCTTCCACCCACTTGTGATCATGATCATGCTATTCACTTAATTCTTAGGAGTGTTCCTCCTAACATCAGGCCTTACAAATAACCTTATTCCCATAAGAGTGAAATTGAGCGTATGGTTTAATAAATGTTAGAGGATGACATTATTAGACCCAGCCAAAGTTCTTACTCTGCACCAGTGCTAATGGTACTCAAGAAAGAGGGCTCATGGCATACATGTCAAGGTTATAGAGAACTCAACAAGATCACCATTAAAGATAAGTTTCCCATTCTCGTAATTGATGAATTGTTAGATGAACTACATGGAGAAATCTACTTCACAAAGTTGGATCTATTCAGGGTACCATTAGATTAGAATGTAGGAAGAAGATACCCCAAAAATAGCATTTAGAACTCATGAAGGCCATTATGAATTTTTGGTCATTCCTTTTGGCCTTATGAATGCACCTTCCACATTCCAAGGGTTGATGAATTCCATTTTCAAGCTCTTCCTTCTAAAAATTGTGTTAGTATTTTTTGATGATATACTAATCTATAGAAATTCTTGGGAAGATCACGTTCGACATGTTGACAGGGTGCTACAACTACTAAAGGAGAAACAACTATATGCCAAACTGTCCAAATGTTTCTTTGGGGTGAAGGAGGTAGGGTATTTGGGTCATATTGTATCTCATGAAGGTGTCAAGGTAGACTCTAACAATATTAAAGCCATGATGGACTGGTCGATTCCCAAAACATTGAAGAATCTTAGAGAATTTTTGGGTTTGACATGCTACTACCACAAGTTTGTTCGAAACTATGGAATAATAGAATCACCTTTAACTGCATTAACTAAGAGGGATGCATTTTCATGGACTCCAGAGGCAACTCAAGATTTTGAACAACTTAAGGAGGCAATTTGCAAATCCCCTGTCTTGACCACACCAGACTTCACAAAAACCTTTGTTGTGGAATGTGATGCCTTAGGAAATGGCATTGGTGTTGTTAAAATGAAAGAAGGAAGGCCCCTTGCTTTTGAAAGTCGGCCACTAAAGGGAAAGGACTTACACAAACCCATTTATGAGAAGGAAATGATGGAAATACTACATGCATTGAAGCAATGGTGCTCTTCCCTAATAGGTATGCACTTCAAGGTCAAAACAGATCATGGCAGTTTTAAATACTTTTTGGAACAAAGAATATCTTCTGAAAATAAGCAAAAATGGGTGACCAAGATGTTGGGTTATGACTTTGAAATCATCTACAAAAAAAGGGAAGCAAAATGTTGTAGCATATGCACTCTCAAGAAAGGATGAAGATGTCGAGGCATTTCTCTATGATATCTCTATTATCCAACCTTATTGGATAGCATAAGCAAGGGATGAATGGAAGAATGACAAAGAAGTGTGGACTCACATTCAAAGGTTGCAGCAAGATTCCAGCGCATCCGATACATTTACATGGAAAAAATATTCACTATGGTGCAAAGATCGCTTATATTTATGTAAGTACTCCCAACTCAAACAAAAAGGTATATGATGAGGAAGGAAAAATAATATTTCCAGAACTTTACGAGGAAGGAAAAATCACATTGGAGCCTGAAATTATCACCAACACAAGAATTCACAAGTTAAGGAATAAATCAATTTAAGAGTATATCATTAGTGGAAGAAAATTCCAGCTGAAGATTCCACGTGGGAACATGAGTCTTTTATACAAAATCATCCAAAACTACTCAAGCATTGAGGACAACACTTGTCTGAAGGGGAGGGGCATGCTAATCCCTAAATCATGGCACACTACCCCTTAATTGGGGCATATTACATTATTATTGTTATTGTATTTATGTTGACTAGGGTCCATTAGTTGTAATTGTACCTCCTAGTATCCTATATATACCAAGGAGACCTTTTTATTTGGAATCATCTTGTATTTATGAATTCATATGATGTATACGGAGGTTTCCCCCTCAAAGAGGCTTAATATCTGAATTTCTCTCTTTTCCAAGACGTTGAGTACTTATTCTGAGGTTTTTATGCTATTTTGATATTTGGTTAACATATTTCTTCCCAACAATCACACTATAGACCTGATGAGAGACCCTATGAGTAACCTAAGAATAATCAAAGGTCATATTACTCAAATCCAAGGGGTCAACCCCACATATGGCTGACAACAAGGATTTTCACTGTGTTGGGTAGCTTTCGAGGACTTCAAGCATTGACATGGCACAAGGTGCATGGGTCGCGTCTTCCATAATACTATAATTGTGGGCTACCTACGTGTTTGGATTATGCGACATGTGTCTAAGAATGTAATTTGGGGGGCTAAGCGGTGTGTCAAAATATGGAATCTCAATATGAAGAGTTCCACTAGGCTGGGAAGAAGAGGTTTCTTCTGGTGCAACATGAGAAGGCTTGGGAATGTCGTAATTCTTGCCTCATGTTTGCAAATTGACCATTTGGTCGCACATGAAAATGGAAACATTCAAGGAAGACCCCTCGTGGTGAGGGGTATTTTCCATGCCCCCTTGCGGAGGGTAGGGTTTGTGGCAACCATGTTTTGAGTTTGAGGGAGGAAAGGATGGGTTAAGAAAGCAGGATGCTAGGGGGCCCGTTGCTGTGCAAAAAATATATTGGCCTCATCCTTCCAAGGACATTGGTGAGTAGGGTGGTTGTCCCCACAAATTGTGTAGGAAAAATGACTCTTCCTTTGCTCCTTAGTGTCTCTCTCCTGGGTGTTTTGGGTGGAGGTAGTCCCCTTCTCAGTATTGCAATTTTTCCTTTTCTTTCTTTTCTTCTTCCCTCCATGTTGCTAAGGATTATTCAGTTGCGTGGACTACACCGAATTCACCTTAAAGGTTTGAGTAGGGACCATAATAGTTTGAGCACTAGTACCTGAAGTTGAATTAATAGACATATGACCCATTTGATCATATAATTGGTTAACATATGAATTAGAAACAAAACCAACCACACCATCAACATGGGGTCCTAGGTTTGGATTCCTTGGATCGATCGACGCCTTGGGAGAATTTGGGACGATTTCATAAAGTGTGTCTGATTGAGAATAAATAAAATCTAAGTGTTGGGAATGCAAAATGGCCTACTCCTCGATATCTGACCTAGCCATAACTACATATATGGCAATGGGTGGTAGGAGGGACTTTATGAACCACTCCATGAGGATTTTTTCTGGAATCCAAGTCATAATCATCCTACATCTCCACTGCCTCTCATGTATATAATCAGAAATATGCATGGCATTATCTTGACACAGGGACGTTAAGAGCCTAGTTCCTATCTCATACTGAATGGGAAATTGATAATATTTTAAGAACAACATTTCCAGGTCATTGAAGCTTTTAAAGGAACTTCCTTTTAATTCGATGTACCATTTGGTGGCAGCTTCGGTTAGGGATCTCTGGAAAATACACAACCTCACACTATCATCCATCAATGAGTTGGATGAGCACCATAAGTGGCATGTCATGATGTTTGTGGAGGGTTCATATACTGGCTTTCAATCAAATTTTGGGACATCTGAAGGTAGCTTGGAAGGCATGGTCATCCATGATGGTTCGTGGGAAATGAGGTCATTTTTTAATCATGACCAATCTGGTAAATCTAATGTTGTGAGGAAAATAAATGATGCAAATGAATACTTGGAGGGAGGTGAAGTCTCTGTTGTCCTAGATGGACCTTGCAGTCCCCCTATATTGGTACTACTAGAGGGTTGGGGAGATCGTGAAGAGTGAGTGCCCCAAAGAATGGTGTCACTTCTAGGAGCATGACTGCTCCCATAACCAAATATTCCCCTAGGGGTAAATGTGGACCCTTCAATAAAAACATTCCCAAAGTTAGTCCGAGGGAAGAAACCCCCAGGACCAAATGTGTTAACAAAGGGAAAACCTCCCCAAGGTGAAAAGTTTTCTCCGAGGGAAGGGTGTGCTTACCCAAGGAAAGTTAAAACCTCTTGATGTACTACTACCCCCAGCCTGACTAGGGATAACCCCAAAACCATTAGACATATTCCACCCAAAAGGTACACCCGCACCTAATGATGTTGGGTTGTGCAGAGGATTGGGGGAGGTAGAAGGAGCTCTAGTTCCCATGCTGCAACCAAATCTCGCCCCCCCCCATTGAAAAATAATCCATAAGTGGGAATTGATGTGGATGGGATGGGCATAGTGATGCTAGGTATGCTAACGGATGGAAATGGTGACACAGTCGATGTCCCCCAGGTTGAGGGACTGATAGAAAATTGTATGGATAGTGTAGGTCTAATGGATCTAAGGGGTGGCAACATAGACATTACTAGAATGCTCCCTAGGGAATTTATCCCTATCCCACTTAAGGATGGGATTATAGGATCAACTACACTAGAAAAAACACTCGCTCCTGACATGGTGGGAGGATGACTAAACAAAGAGAAAGGTGTAATAAAAATTTCCCTCACTTGGACAAGTAGAGATGCATCTGGCTTAGTCAAAGGAGGATTAAAATTTTTTGGAGGACGTTCATCTACCACTTCTACCTTGACTAAACCAGTCTCATTGAACCAAAATT
>SNQJ01S0010960.1:181318-222379 GCA_010110895.2 Picea sitchensis
TAATTCAAAAGTTGATTTTTAATCCAAGTGCCCGCGCTACCCAAAACTACAATATTGTTGAATATTTGGCACATGCACCTTGTGCTATGTCAACGCTCGAATTTCTACAAAATTGTCCCATTCAACGTAGAACCTTGTTTTTATCCATTGGAGCAGTGGATCCAGAGACATCAAATATTATCATGTTTAATATGGAATGTTTTAAACCAAGGCTCTCCCACCACCTTGCGTTCCAAATTCATATCATCATTCATGGGAAAAATATCCCTCGTACTATTTTACATGAAGGAGCCTCTACTTATGTCTTGACTTTGTCATGTTGGAGAGCCATCGACTCTCCTGACATCAACCAATCTCAAACTGCACTTAAATCATTTGATGGACATGGTTTCACACATTATGGGATTTTACACTCCTTACCCATGGAAATAGGAGGAAAAATCGTTTCTGTTGACGTAGAAGTGGTAGAAACACCTTTAGACTATAATATATTACTTGGTCATAATTGGTTTTATGCAATGAATATTTTCGCCTCTTCAGTTTTTGCCTATTGCAATTCCCTCATCAAGGGAAAATTTTCACTATCGATCAACTAGACTAATGTACACCGGATATCTGCACCAACAATGCTAATAATATCCCTTTCCTGGGTCATTCCAATCTCAAGTATGAGAATGTGAGGGTAGGACTCCTTAAGGATTCATCACTCATGGGATTTTTTCCCTTGCTTGCCCTAATCTCCCACATCAAGTAGCGAGGATAAATATGCTTTTGGACACAGTGAAACGATACCCTAAATCATTATATCCGTGGGTAGTACCTAGCCTGGATGAAATTGAATCACTAGGTGACACCATGCCACTTAGTTTAGTTGAGGTCGCATATGACATGATTCAATTTGCCTCTTATTTTTTAGATTCTAATGACCAACATCTTGTGGCATCAGATCCTTACCCTCTACCATCCCGGATCAACTCCTCTCCATCCTCTCTAGATTATCTCTTACAAACCTTTCCATCCATTGAGTCCATAATGGAGATTATGACTTTAGAAGAGTTACCATGGGAAGATTACCATCATCGGTCATCCTTCCTTCCAAATATAGATATAGTAGATACCAACATCAAATCCATCATTTCACCTGATATTGTCCAAAATACTCAGTCCCCCATTCTTACTCAATATATTATCTCTGAGGGGAATATAGGGAACATAACACTAACCACTTCTATCGACATATTATTGAAACTTGGTCTCGTGGAAAATATTCAAATTGGCCAAAATTGCTCACCTAAAGAGATTACAACATACATGACCTTATTTAAATAATTACATGATGTTTTCACATGGAGATATGATGAAATGCCATGTATTGATCCCTCCATTGTTATCAATGAGATCAAAACCTACCTCGGAGTCACACCTGTCCGGCAAAAACTTTTCCCGATGCACCCTAGAAATACTACAACCATTAAGGAAGAAGTTGAAAAACTTTTGAAAGATAAACTTATTTACCATCTACCACTAATGGATTGGGTATCCAACATTTTTCTGGTTAAGAAGAAACATGGAACTATTAGAGTTTGTTTGATTATAGGAACCTAAACAAGGCTTGTCCCAAGGACAATTACCCCACTCCATTTATCGACCAATTTATCGATAACTGTACCAAAATCATCATCTTTTCATTTATGGATGACTTTTCTAGCTATAACCAGATCGATATACTAATGTATGACCAAAACAAGACAACTTTCATATTCCCTTGGGGAACATTTTCTTATTGTAAGCTACCCTTTGGCATTAAAAATGATGGAGCTACTTTCCAGTAGGCCATGTCGTGTGCCTTTCACAATATCAATAATATTGTAGAACCTTACCTCAATGACTTACCCCCTCATTCAGCTCGCCACGAGGATCGCATTCAAAATATTAGAGCTGTTTTTCTTCATTGTCGCCACTACAATATTCATTTGAATCTGCACAAGTGAATTTTCTACGTTGAAACCAGAATACTTATGGGATTCATTGTCTCCCACAATGGGATTAGGGTTGATCCTTTAAAGGTTGAGGCCATCTTATCCTTACCTCCTCTGACAAACCTCCACCAACTTCAAATTTTGCAAGGGAAGGAAAACTTCTTATGCCATTTCATTCGTATTTATGTGGAAATTACGAAAGGATTTATGCGTCTTTTGAAAATGGATGTCCCTTTCATCTGGGACGACCAAGCGTGAATATTGTTTGATGATCTTAAATGCGGATTATATGAGAGATTATATCCTTTACCTTGTCGAATCCATTTCCACCATTATAATGTTATTATTTCAAGAGGATGACAATGACGAATAACACATCATTTATTACCTAAGCAAGTGCCCTGCAAACCTTGAAATTCGTTATTCACACATGGTGAAGTTGGAATTGGCAGTTGTAATTGTTGTTCAAATATTTCTCCATTACATTTTGCTCCGAAAAAATCAATCATTGCAGATTCTAACCCCATGTACCACATATTTATACGTCAAGTAATGGGAGGAAAATACTCATGCTGGATCGTAATTCTCCAATAATTTGATCTCAAATTTGAAAAATCAAAATTAAAGAAATTTCTGGTTTTCATCAAGCTTATGTGCGATCTTCCCCGAACAGATGAAGAAAATGTGACCATCGACTCTCTTCTTGACGAGTCATTGTTCCTCATTAGTATGTCTAACCTATGGTACAAAGATATCACTTTGTATCTCCAAACCCGAAACTTTCTGCCTGAACTATCTCATGAAGATCGTCGTCGAATTCTCCATCATGAGAAACATTACCTCATTATTGGCGACACTTTATATCGCTGAGGTATTGACTCTATTTTATGAATATGCTTAACTCATGAAGAAGTTGAACATGTTCTAAATGATTGTCACTCAATATCATGTGGTGGTAATATTTTTGGGATGCCTACATCCCAAAAAATCTTGCGTGCATGGTATTTCTGGCCCTCGATCTTCAAAGATTGTATATATGTCATTAATAAATACTAACCCTATCAAGTTTTTCATCATAAAACACGCTCACATCTCACTCCACTTCATATAGTAGTTGTCATCGGACCATTTGAAAAATGGGGTATCAAATTTATGCAATGTAAGACTACCTCAGTCGGGGGGCATGGGTATATTATAATCGCAGTTGACTATTTTACTAAATGGGATGAGGCTATGCCTACATTTACAGATGATGGAATTTTTTTTGCATTATTCATTTTCAATAAAATTATTACTAGATTGAGAGTCCCGAAAGCCATCGTTAGAGATCATGGTTCACACTTTCATAACCATATGATGGCTGTATTAAGCGACAAATTGGGTTTTCGTCATGAAAAATCACCCCCTTACTACCCTCAATAAAATGGACAAGTAGAGGCTATTGATAAAGTCTTGAAAACCATGATCCAATGAATGGTGGGGGCACAAAAATAAAATTGGAACTCAAAACTTTTCTTGACACTTTGGGCTTATAGGACTTCCATCAAATCTGTGACTGGTTTTAATCCTTTCCAATTGGCTTATGGCCTAGAGGTAGTTTTACCGATTGAATGCGAAATTCCATCGCTCAAAATAGCCATCAAAATTCTTCCAAACACCTCTACCGACGAGGAACGATTCTTAAATTTGACGAAACTCGACGAGACCTGTCATGATGCCTCTCTCACAAATGAGACACACAAAAATTTCATCAAGTCACAATACGATAAATCCGTCCAACCTCATGTCTTTAAAGAAGGCGACATGGTTTTAGTCTATGACCGAGACCACGATAAACTGACAACATGTAAATTAGAACTCATGTGGCATGGCCCTTAAATCATGAAATGAGTGCTACAAAAAGGTGCATACAAGATAGTTGACTATGATGGAGTCCCATTAAAGGAGCCTTGGAATGGAATCTACCTCAAAAAGTACCATGCTTACGCTCATCCTCCATTTGTGATTTATATTTTCATGTACCATACATTTGGTGTATTTTGGTTGTGGTGTGATTTTTTCTTTTGCATGTAGGGTTTTGTTTCTCCTATGCCCCCTTATCTCACTTTGTGCTTGAATGCACAGATGTTGGCATCTTCTTTTGTATATGTTTTATTTGCGTGCGATGCTAGTCGATGTACCTAGAAATGTGCTTTTGTAGCTTGGGTAGTCTATTTCCCCACTGACGAGATAGTGAGTTCGGGAGGAGTTTTCCTTGGCCCTGTGACAAACAATGTTACAAAAGATCTTGTCGTTATTGGACTTTTGACTGAGGCTTCATCTTTTGACATATCTCACCTGATTTTTAATTTTGACTCTCAACTCATGGTCTTCCAACTAAATCGTGTATATTTCGTCTGTGATCCTACATTACTGCGTCTATACTTAAGGGTCCACCTCCTTGAAATATCATTTGATTATATTCAATATTGTCATATACCAAGGGAGTTTAACTAATCGATTCACTCACGAATTTCATGTTAGATTGACATCTTACACATACATAAATCACAAATCATGTAAAAGCGCAAAAACAAAAATTATCATTCGATGGAACACTTAGGATAAACAGCTGAAACAAAATCCATATATATATATATATATATCATAGATTTTTTTATTCTACATCATAAAACCCAAAAAGTACACAAGAGGAAAAAATGGGCTACATTGCCCATACATCATCGCAAAACTAGGACAAAACATGGGACTCTACTCATCATCATGTGGCACATTGTACTCACGATAACATACAACAACTCACACCACTCGGCGTAATAAATGGCTAGTTCCCTCACGCACTCCTATTGTGTGCCTATGGAGGTGATAAGGAACCTCTTGCATCTGCATTGTAGGGCACCCATGGTGAGCCCCCTCAAGGTGGTTGTAGCCTCCTCACAACTTTTAACCTGAAATGAATGTTGTTAGTTGATCATGATCTTAGCTTGACGGCTTGATTTGTCTGCGATGCTACTTTGCCTTAGTTTAAATCCAATGACTCTTCTTCTTTGCTTATTCTATCCTTCCACTTTAAAGTGATCCAACGACTGTCGGGAATTTGGGTGTTCGAGATATCAACCCTTGCTCATCCTATTCTTCCACTTAAAGTGATCCAATGACTATCAGAAATTCGGGTATTCGAGATCTCAGCCTTTTTTCCTTGCTTATCCTATCCTTCCACTCAACTTGATCCATCGGTCGAGAATGGTCTCGAAGTAGATCAATGATTAGGGATGATTGTGGGGTCCCAACTAACACGACGTTTAAAACTATCGTCAAGCTCCACAATGGAAAACTACTCATTGGTGTTGGAACTGATGCCAACCGTAGATCTATTGTCGAGTGACCATCGACGGTTGATGTAGATTGTGGAACCACAACTTGTGAGTGGTTTAATTCATCACCCAAGCTCCGCAATTGAAGTTGTGCAATTGTTGGTGAGTCAATCACAATAATCGATCTTTTAATCTATAAGATCTGACGATCCTGAATAATTGCGGGATTGGAAACAACGTATAGTTTAATTCTTCCTTTGCACTATGTAATCAATCCCTGCCCTTGATATTTCTTGCATATCTGACGGTCACAACTTGATCTGATCGTTGACCAATCCTCCAACTGTCCTTAAGCCCATGGTCACTTATATGATCGACGTTCGTTACATGAGATGATCAACACCGTCAATTTCTTGATCGGACGACTACTGAGGCTTCTCACCATTTCCTGTGCACCGATCAACTTCTAAGTCTTTCCATTGATCCCAACGACATTCCTACAATGCGCTCTTCCTTCTGAGCTTTGATATTCATTCGCTAATCCTCTTGAGCTTTAATCTCTGCATACTATCTGAAATCCTCTTCTAAATATTATACTACATATATTTGTCATGAACTCTGCATACTGTTATACTGTTTGGCATCAATGAAAACACATTAATGACAATATGTCCAACAATATCCCCCTTTGTCATTGATGGAAACACACTAACTTCATACACAATCTCCCCCAGTGATGATGCTTCTCTCCTCTGAATTTACTCTGCCCCTTTGAAATCAATGGAAAAGGATTTCTCCTCCTATGATATGTCTGTCTATATGCTACTGATCAATATCTAAACTTTGGTAACTCCTCTTGCAATCATGCTCTGCCTGCCATAACTGAATAACTCCCCCTTTGTTTTGAAAAGGGTAGCTCTTCCTGACAAGGTATCTCCTCTTATTATCTCTACAGGATGTCATGTATATAATTTTGTACATCATAATTCTACTGCTGCGGATACTGTTGTCCTACTGGAACACTAGGCAATTGTAGCTCATATTTCAAACGACCCTTGGATTAGTCCATTGATTCTCATCGATATCTAGCTAGATGTATCCATCTCTATCCACAATACTTTTCTACTGTACATTGCTCTAAGGTCATCTGAGAAAGTTTATGCTATGTTTGTCACATGACTGTAATTATTTTTGCAACAATTGACTTCACTCATGTTCACTTGTTCAGTCTTTGCTATCCACATCTGTGAATGTCCTAGTTTATTGAAATTTGTTCTCTGATCTTCTATTACTACAACTTCATTTTTCTTCCATGTTTCATTTAATCTTATTTTTGTATTTTATGAAGCGTTTCTCATTGACTATCTTATCAGTTATGGGATTTGTGGACATATACACCACAACTATAACATCTCATAGTGTAACAATATGTATCAATATGTCCAACATGATTGTAGTTCCAACATATTATACTGTTGTTGAACCTACCAACTTGTTTTCTTCCATGATGCCTATAATCCAAGGCTTTGTGACCATATTCATCACAAGAAAAACAATAACCATTAAAAACACTCTCATACCTCCTTTGATTCATCCATGAAGGTGTATCTCTTCTAAACTTACTTTGAGGTGTATGAGTAGCTTCTGGATGTCTTCCTTGATATAATCTTCTAAATATTGTAGTGTTGATTTCATTCTTTGAACATGAAGAACCTCCATCAGACCCGTCTTCACCTTTTACAAATGAAGGACTTGCATCCAATTTCTTAGGATTACTAATATCTTCTTTGTTGTAGCCAAGCCCAGATTTGTCATTTGGTGATCTCTGACTATCTAAGATCTCATCCAAGGTCATGGAGTTGTTCAAGAACTTGACTTGGGTGTTTGACTTCTCAACCTTCTTTCTAAGATTCACAACTTTTGCTTCCAACTTATGACATGATTCTACCCTTTTGCTCATCTAGTTCTTCACTACCTCCTCTCTTCTTTTGGCTTCTTCAAGTTGGGTTTTCAAATTGACATTGCTTTCTCTTAGTTCTTTTAGATCTGCAAGGTTTATGCAAAGTTCATCCTCTTCCTTCTTTTCTTCTTTTTCTTGACTGATTTCATTCTTTAATTTCTCAATCTCCTTTTCTTTTTCTTCTAGCTGAATATTTTGCTCATATATGATTTTTTCATTGTCTTTGAGCATTTCCTTTATTTCCAAGATATGCTTTTGACTCTTTTCAAGAAATTCTTAGTGTAGTCATGAAGAAAACTATAGTCTGAATAATTACGGTCATAGTGGTATTCATAGAGACTCCAATACACCTTTTGTTTAGCCTTAGATAATTTTTCTTCTACTTCTTTCATGGGATAAATGCTAACAAAACATTCTTCTATTGTATATGAATCTTCTTCTTTACTTGCAAGGGAGAACTCAATATCAACATTATTGCAATCAAAAGATTGTGGAGATTCTTTACCTTTATTGATGGTCGAGTCTTCCTCTTCATCCTTGATAGGAATGCCTTCCGTGTCTTCTCTTTTGATTTGATACATCTTCTTGGGAGGATGAGCAGATTCTTGAGCATAGGAGTTTGCATTCTTGTCATCCTTCTGCTGCATAGTTGTTTCTTTGGAGGTATCATCACAACACATGTCATATTCTATATCAATATGAGTAATAGGGATTGATCCTTTAACCATGTATACTTGGTCATATCCAAGGCCAGATTTGTTAGAGGGAAATATTTGTAGACTGAGAATTTGATCAAGGGCTTCAGTTCCTTTCTTGAATTTTTCAATAGTCTTCAGTTGATCCTTAAGTCCAACAACTTCTTGTTTTAAATTCTTGGCTTCTTCCATGCTAATGGATGCTTGTTGTATTGAACTGTGTAGCTCCTCTTGTGAGGACATTAGTTGTCTTTTTAAGGTCTAATTTTCTTCCTCACTTTCTATCTGCTGTTGTTTGAGCTCTTCAAACTTTTGTTGCTCCTTATTAAGAGATTGTTCCAAGAATTCCAATCTTTCTTGATCCAGTTGGACTTGGATTCTAAAGTCAACTATGATTTGCTCAAGTTCTTTATTCTTTGAACCTTGTTTCCTCCTTTGCTCCAACATGAGATCCTTTAGTTGTTTACACCTTTGTTTATATTTTCTCAGTTCATCCAAAGGACACTCAAGCTCAGCTTCAATATTGACTTCTGCTTCAATGTCTGAGTATTTTTCAAAAGAATCTTCATCACTAGAATTGTTGTAGACTGAACTTTGTTCTGATTGAAATGATTCATTTGACTTCTCATCTCAGTAGAGGTATTTTAATTTGTCCCATAGTTCCTTTGTAGAGTTACATTCACCTATATTCTCTTTGACATCATCAGGTAATCCATCAAGGATTGTATTCATTGCCATTGAGTTACTTTTCTTGGCTTTCTTTTGATTTGGAGTCCTTACTCTATTTAGTGGGAAGTAATCAATGATCATTGAATTCCATAAATCATATCCCAATGTTTTTAGATAACTTTCCATTCTTGTACTCCAAAATATGTATTCTTCTTTTCCAGGTATTGGAGTTTCATTCACAGTGTAAATCTTTTGTCCATCCATGTGTTCTTAATTTGATCTTCCTTTCAGTTTGTTAGACTATTCTTAAAGGAACCTTGCTCTCATGCCAATTGATGGAATATCTAACAATATTGAGGGGACGGGGGGTGAATCAATATTGGCTACTTTTTCTTATTAATTTCACCAATATTAATCACACACATTAATTATTCAATTAAGAAATATATGATGAAAAACAAACCCTTATGAACACAAGATTTTATCGTGGAACCCAACAGGGAAAACCACCAACTCTTTTCTCATTAATAAATTGTTCTTTTACAAATCTGTTTTCAAGCTACAACTTGATGGAGAGACTTTCCCCAAGTTTCTTCAGCTACGACTGAAGGGATGTTGCCATACCCCATTTACCAACTACAACTGGAAGGAGGCTACGACCCCCTAGTTTATCAGCTACCACTGAAAGGATGTTTCGATTGTTGGAAATATTGTCATTGATGTCAACAATCGATATGATGATCTGTTTTTAATGATGAATTACCACATATAAGATTGTCATTGATGTCAACAAGTATATCAGTTAGCAGAAGATGTCAAAAAATGTGCATAGATCGAAAGCGTAAGCTCAGGAGGAGGAGCGAACAAGAGGAGTGAACAATATGCAGATCAAAGCTCAGAAGGGAAAACGCAATACATAAGCAATTCATGATTATTGTTGATCATGATAGGATCAACAATGTTCCTATGATAAAAGCTTAGGAGAATTAGCGACTGACTATCAGTGAATAAAAGAATGCACAAATAGTTATTAAAGCTTAGGAGAGTTAGCGAATGAAGAGCTCTTTGTAGTAGTATTGTTGGGATCGAAGGAAATATTGAGAAGCTCAGCAGCCGTCCGATCAGAGTGAGAATCTCAGCAGCCGTCCGATCAAGAGGTTGACCATGTTTGATCGTCTAAGTATAACGCACATTGGTAATGTGAGTGACTGTGGGCTTGAGGACCATTTGAAGATCATAGCCATCAGATCTGAAGGAGTGTGAGCCATTGATTTGGCACTCTGAAATATCTTGAAATCAGGAATCAGAAGTTTGAAAGAGAGAGCTATTCCAAAGTCTCGATACACAAAATCGTGATAAGATCTAAACCGTTGGATCATGTTAAAATGGAAGGACATGATAAATCTACAAGAGATGCATCACATAATAGATCTCGATTGTCAAATCATCTGAAGTAAATCACAACCGTCAGATTAAACTTGACTCCCGTCATCCATTGGATCCAGAGGACACATGGCGAGAGATCATCATTTTGCTAACTCGCGAGCTAGAGAAGTCAAAGGTGAGAGTTGTAGGAACTCGCGATATGCGAAGTCACGAAATGATCTGGATCATTGGATTAAAGAGGATTGTGGACCATTGATTTGAGAAGGACATGTAACATGCCATGTCAGCAGACTACGTCAGTAAGGACACATGGTGTAATCAAACAATGACAAGTGTCAAGCTGATTCAACATTTTAGATACATGCAGATCACAAATATGAGTGAAACGTGGAAGCTACTCGACTCGTGACACATCATCAAGTGACGTAAGTAGTTACTTCACTCCAGGAGTTTTTCTTCGGGAGTTTTTACCACTACACTTGCCTAATGTTCTAAAGTCCCGAAAGGCTGAAGGGCCAAAGTCGCGAAGGCCGAAGGGCTGAAAGGCTGAAGGGTCAAAGTCGCGAAGGCCGAAGTGCCGAAAGGCTGAAGGGACGAAGTCGCGAAGAGTCGAAGTGCTAAAGGGTCGAAGTCGCGAAGGCTTAAGTGCCAAAGTCGCGAAGAGTCGAAGGGCTGAAGTCGCAAAGGACAGAGTCCCGAAGTCCCGAAGGACGAATTTCCGAAGTGGACACAATTCGTCCATTCTGAAGATCACTTCGGGAGCACTCTCGACCGTCGATCTAATACAATGGAAGGATAGCGTAAGCATAATAGACGAAGTCATGAAGTAAATGGTGTCCATCCATCTCAATGAATGATTAAGTCATAGCTATTAGATTTAACATTGAAAGGACGAGTGTAAGGTTAAAGTTGACCATTAATCTCTCTCCGTAAATATAAACGTGAATCGTCCAATTGTTTCGGCGATATCGTAATCGGGAGTTTTGTAATGTTGTAAGTCACGAAGACCCAAATATTGAAGTGCCGAAATCCTGTCAGCCGTCCATCTCATCAGAAGAGTGAATCGTGACTGTCAATTTGGTAAAGCGCTCAAGCACTCATCTAGGTTTATCATCTGGTTACCGCCGATGGTCATATGATATAAAGAGATTTGAAAGGGAATATTGTAATGCATCATCTAAATTTCTAAGCCTGTGGTTCTACACCATTGTTCATATGAAAATGATTTGAAGGGAACGCCTCATACAAATTTCATTCGATAGAGAATTACAAAAGAACAATACAGAGAATCGATAAATGATCGATTATGGTCTGTTGGTGAGCCTAGAACACAGCAAAAACATGAATACGATCTAATGAGTCGATCCATGTCTGTGATCAACTCATGAAAAAAATAAACCGATACACAGTTATGATTGAAAAGAGAGTTAAATCATGAAAACATGAATAAAGAATAAAAAGGAAAAATGATATTAATTAAATTTTAGATTATCATTTTAAATGAAAAGGTACAATGGTTCAAATAAAGGGACACGATGTTTTAAATTTCACACCAATTTGAAGATTATATAAACAAGAAAAAGTGGTGAGAAGAAAGTGTCTTCGTGGTTGAGATTAGAAGATAAAAAACAAAAGCAGAGTCAAAGATGAAGAACTATTCGTTCTAAGGTGCATGTCAATGTCTAATTGGAGATCAAGAACAGAAGAAGACAGAGCAACAATTATGCAATCCAGTACTTGATATAGAAGACCATACAAGCAAAGGCTGCAACAGACAAGCAAAAATTACAACAATGGCTGCATGAGTCAAATTCAGTGAAATACAAAAGAGAATGTATTGCATTACAAATTAAGGGTGGTTGGGTGGTGTAAGGGCAGGTTGGAGCCTGCAGGGGAGTTGGTGCTTCCTTGTCAGTTGTAGTTGACTAAACAGGGGGTTGAAGCCTCCTACCAGTTGGTGCTGGTGAATGAGGGTGTGGGTGCATCCTTCCAGTTGTAGCTGGTAAATGGGGTGTGGCATCATCCCTTCAGTTGTAGCTGAAGAAACTTGGGGAATGTCTCTCCATCAAGTTGTATATTGAAAAATAGTTTTGTAAAATAACATTTCATTAATGAGAAAAGAGTTGGTGGTTTTCCCTGTTGGGTTCCACGATAAAATCCTGTGTTCATAAGAGGTTGTTGTTCATCATATATTGCTTAGTTAAATAATTAAATATGTGTGCTTAATATGTATGAAGTTAAAAGAAAAAGTAGGCAATACTAATTCACCCCCCACTCTCAGTATTGCTGGATATCCCATCAATTGGTATCAGAGCCAAGGTTCCTTTAAGAACAATATAACAAACTGAAAGGAAGATCAAATTAAGCACACACGGATGGACAAAAGATTTACACTGAGAATGGAACTCCAATACCTGGAAAAGTAGAATACATATTTTGGAGTACAAGAATGGAAAGTCATCTGAAGGCATTGAGACTCGATGAATGGAATTCAGTAATCACTGATTACTTCCCACCAAGCAGAGTAAGGACTCCAGCTTAAAACAAAGCAAAGAAAAGTAACTTAATGGTAATGAATACAATCCTTGATGGATTACCTGATGATGTCAAAGAAAAGATAGGTGAATGTAACTCTGCAAAGGAACTTTGAGACAAAATAAAAGACCTCTACTCATATGAGAAGTCAAATGAAGCATTTCAATCAGAACAAAGTTCAGTCTACAACAATTCTAGTGATGAAGATTCTTTTGAAAAATACTCAGACATTGAAGCAGAAGTCAATCTGGAAGCTGAGCTTGAAAGTGCTTTGGACGAACTGAGAAAATATAAAAAAAGATCTAAACAACTAAAGGATCAACTTAAGACTATTGAGAAATTCAAGAAAGGGACTGAAGCCCTTGATAAAGTTCTCAGTCTACAAAGATTTCCCTTGAACAAATTTGGCCTTGGATATGGCCACGCACACATAATTAAAGGATCAAGTCCTATTACTCAGACTGATGTTGAAGATGACATGTCTAGTGATGATACCTCCAAAGAATCTGCTCATCCTCCCAAGAAGATGTATCAAATCAAAGGAGAAGACTCAACCATCAATAAAGGTAAATAATCTCCACAATCTTCCGATTTCAGTAATGTTGATATTGAATTCTCCCTTGCAAATAAAGAATAAATCATATATGAGCAAAATATTTAGTTAGAAAACAAAGAAGAAGAGATCAAAAGATTTAAAACAAAAGTTGTTGATCTAACAAAAGAAAAGGAAGAGGAAATCAAGAGACTAAAAAATGAAATCAGTCAAGCAAAAGAAGAAAAGAAGGAAGATGACGAACCAAGAAAAAACCTTGCATATCTAAAAGAACTAAGGGAAAACTATGTCAATCTTAAAATTCAACTTGAAGAAGCCAAAAGGAGAGGAGAGGTAGTAAGGAACCAGTTGGACAAAAAAGAAGAATCATGTCATAAGCTGGAAGCAGAAGTTGTGAATCTTAGAAAGAAGGTTGAGAAGTCAAACACCCAAGTCAAGTTCTTGAGTAACTCTATGATATTAGATGATATCTTGGATAGTCGAAGATCACCATATGACAAAACCAGTCTTGGATACAACAAGGAAGAAACCAGTAATCCCAAGAAATTTGATGCAAGTCTTTCTTTTATAAAAAGGGAAAGAAAGTATGATGCTGGTTCTTCATGTTCAAAGAATGAAAGCAACATTACAAAATCTAGAAGATCAGATCATGAAAGACATCCATAATCTATTCATATACCTCAAAGAAAGTTCAGAAGAGAGACACCTTCATGGATGAATCAAAGAAGGTATGAGAGTGTCTTTAACGGTTATTGCTTTTCTTGTAATGAATATGGTCATAAAGCCTTGGATTGTAGGCAACATGGAAGAAAACAAGTTGGAAGGTTCAACAACAATATAAGATGTTGGAACTGCAATTATGTTGGACATATTGCTGCACATTGTTACACTATGAGGTGCTATAGTTGTGGTGGATATGGACACAAAGCCTATAATTGTTGGAACTCAAGAAGACAGTCAATAAGAAATGCTTCACACAATATGACAACAAGAGTAAATAAGAAGACATGGAAAAGAAAATCTGAAGTACCAAATAAGAAAGATGAGGAAAATATTGTTCCTGGAACTGATGAAGTTAATAATAGGAGTTTGGAGGATGAAACTTCTAATAAGGAATATTATCAAGACAAGGATAAAGAAGCTTCTGGTGCACATAATAATGACATTGATGATGATTCTAAAACTGTAGAACAACAAGAAGAATTGAGTGATCATTATCTCATAAATCTTTCAATCCTATTTTAATGGTACACTGAAACTCCTTCTAAAAGAAAAATTAAAAAAAAAAGGTGATATCTATCCAAGAAAGCTGCAAAGACTATGCTTAATGAAGAAAATTATCTGATGGATATTCCATCAATTAGTATTGATATTGGAGGGAAGTTGTAATCACATCAGTACTCATATTGAACATAGGTAAGCTCAGGATTAACAGTAGTAAAACTCCTTGTGAACCTTTTTTTTTGGAAGAGCTCATTCGGTAAAATACTTCAAGGTCTTTGGAAGTAAGGGTTACATCAAAAGGCGTGATGATAATTTCAAAAATGTGATGCTATATTTGATGAAGGTATCCTTCCTGGATATGCCTCTACCAAAAAGGCATACATATGGTACAATCTTAGGTTACATGAGATTGTTGAGAGTGCAGATGTCAAAGTGGATGATATATAAACAATTAGTATCATGGTTAAAGATCGATGAGAATCAATGGACAGATCCAGGAATTGTTTGAATAAGATGAGCTACAATTACGCAGTGTTCCAGTAGGATAACAGTATCCGTAGAAGAAACATTCTGATGTACATGAAATCCTGTAGAGATAGCAAGAAGAGAGGGTCTGTCAGAAAGATCTACCCTTTTAGAAACAAAGGGGGAGAACAGTCAGTTAAAACTCAAGGGAAGTTTTGGTTAGTAAATAAGAAAGTAATTGGATTAAGTTTTGAAAAGACTCGATCACTACAAAAATTTTGTATCAAGAAAGACTACTCATTTGAAAAACAAAAAAAAATTCCCAATCAACTGAGATAAGAAGTTAGTAAATTAATAGGGGAAGAAAACCTGTTAGGAAGAGATACCCTTTTAGAAACAAAGGTGGAGAGTAGTCAGAAGTAGAGAGAAAGAATATTGACAGGGGGAGTCATTCAACTATGAAAGGCAGACCATGT
Organism: Picea sitchensis; assembly: GCA_010110895.2. Classification (NCBI taxonomy): domain Eukaryota; kingdom Viridiplantae; phylum Streptophyta; class Pinopsida; order Pinales; family Pinaceae; genus Picea; species Picea sitchensis. The sequence continues at coordinate 196,575 of SNQJ01S0010960.1, forward strand.
CTATAAGAAAAGTTACCCAAGTTCAGTCTGGTCAGTAACAGACAAAGATTTACCACAAGAGCAAAAACCCTTAAACAAAGATGTATTTGAATATATTAGGCACAAATTAGGAGTAATACTTCCTCCTACCTAAAATATCTCGAGAAAATGATGCATCAATTGGAACCTACTAAGAGGGAGATATAAATCAACAACAAAAGGCGTCATTCAGTTATGACAGAAAAAGATTGATTGCAGGAGTTACCAGTGCTCAGAAAAGTAATTATACTGACAGATCATAGAAGAATAAACCCTTTGCCATTGATGTCAAAGGGGGAGAGAAACTTCATAAAAGGAAAAACTTCATAAGAGGAAAGCATCATCACAAGGGGGAGTTTTTGTATATGAAGTTAGTGTGTTGCCCTCAACGACAAAGGGGGAGATTATTGGAAATATTTTCATTGATGTCAACAGTCGATATGTCGATCTGTTGTTAATGATGAATTACCACATATAATATTGTCATTGATGTCAACAAGTATATCAGTTAGAAGAAGATGTCAAACAGTGTGTAGAGATCGAAAGCGTAAGCTCAGGAGGAGGAGCGAATAGTATGAATATCAAAGCTCCGAAGGGAAAACACAGTATAGAAGCAATTCATGATTATTGTTGATCACGATAGGATCAACATTGTTCCTATGATCAAATCTCAGGAGAATTAGCGACTGACTATCAATGCATAAAAGAATGCACACATAGTTATTAAATCTTAGGAGAGTTAGCGAATGAAGAGCTCTTTATAGTAGTATCGTTGGGATCGAAGGAAATATTGAGAAGCCTCAGCAGTCATCCGATCAGAGTGAGAAGCTTAGCAACCGTTTGATCAAGAGGTTGACCATGTTTGATCGTCTAAGTATAACATGCATCGGTCATGTGAGTGACCGTGGGATTGAGGACCGTTGGAAGATCATAGCCATCAGATCTGAAGGAGTGTGAGCTGTTGATTTGGCACTCTGAAATATTGTGAAATCAAGAATCGAAAGTTTGAAGGAGGGAGCTGTTCCAAAGTCCTGATACGTGAAATCACGATAAGATTTGAACTGTTGGATCATGTTAAAATGGAAGGACATGATAAAGCTACAAGAGTTGCGTCACATAATAGATCTCGATCGTTAGATCAACCGAAGTAAATCACAACTGTCGGATTAAACCCGACTCCCGTCAGCCATTGGATCCAGAGGACACATGGCGAGAGATAATTATTTCACTGACTCACGAGCTGGAGAAGTCAAATGTGAGAGTTGTAGGAACTCACGATATGTGAAGTCATGAAATGATCTGGACCGTTGGATTAAAGAGTATTGTAGATTGTTTATTTGAGAAGGACATGTGGCATACTACGTCAACAAACTACAGCAGCAAGGACACATGGCGTAATCAGACAATGAAAAGTGTCAAGCTGATTCAACATTTTAGATACATGCAACTCATGAATATGGGTGACACGTGGTAGCTACTCCACTTGTAACATGCCATCAAGTGACGTAAGTAGTTACTTCACTATAGGAGTTTTTCTTTGGGATTTTTTACCACTGCACTCACCCAATGTCCTGAAGTCCTGAAAGGCTGAAAGGCCGAAGTGCCGAAAGGCTGAAGGGCCAAAGTCGTGAATGCCAAAGTGCTGAAAGGCTGAAGGGACGAAGTTGCGAAGAGCTAAAGTGATGAAGGGCTGAAGTTGCGAAGGCCTAAGTGCCGAATTCGCGAAGAGTCGAAGGGCCGAAGTCGCAAAGGACAGAGTCCCGAAGTCCCAAAGGACGAATTTCCAAAGTGGACACGAGTCGTCCGTTCTGAAGATCACTTCGGGATCACTCTCGACCATCGATCTAATACAGTGGAAGGATAGCGTAAGCATAATAGACAAAGTCACGAAGTAAATGGTGGTCGTCCATCTCGATGAATGATTAAGTCATAGCCGTCAGATTTAACATTGAAAGGACGAGTGTAAGGTTAAAGCTGATCGTTAATCTGTCTCTGCAAATATAAACGTGAATCGTGCGATTGTTTCGGCGATATTGTAATCGAGAGTTTTGTAATGTTGTAAGTCACGAAGACCCAAAGGTCAAAGTGTTGAAATCTCGTCAGCCGTCCATCTCATCAGAAGAGTGAATCGTGACCGTTAATTTGGTAAAGCGCTCAAGCACTCATCTAGGCTTAGCATCTGGTTACCGCCGATGGTCATATGATATAAAGATATTTGAAAGGGAAGATTGTAATGCGTCATCTAAATTTCTAAGCCTCTGGTTCTATGCCATTGTTCATATGAAATGGTTTGAAGGGAGCGCCTCATACAAATTTCATTCGACAGAGAGTTACAACAGAACAATACAGAGAATCGATAAATGATCGATTATGGTATGTTGGTGAACCTAGAATGCAACATAAACATGAATACATTCTAATGAGTCAATCCATGTCTGTGATCAACTCATGAAAACAATAAATCGATACACAATCATGATTAAAAAGCGAGTTAAATCATGAAAACATGAATAAAGAATAAAAAGGAAAAATGATATTAATTAAAGTTTAGATTATCATTTTAAATGAAAAGGTACAATGGTTCAAATAAAGGGACACAATGTTTTAAATTTCACACCAATTTGAAGATTATATAAATGAGAAAAAGTGGTGAGAAGAAAGTGTCTCTATGGTTGAGATTAGAAGATAAAAAACAGAAGCATAGTCAAATATGAAGAACTATTCGTTCTAAGGTCCCTGTCAATGTCTAATTGAAGATCAAGAACATAAGAAGACAAAGCATCAATTATGCAATCCAGTACTTGATATAGAAGACCATACAACCAGAGGTTGTAACATACAAGTAGACATTACAACAATGGTTGCATGAGTCAAATTCAGTGAAATACAAAAGAGAATGTATTGCATTACAAATTAAGGGTGGTTGGGTGGTGCAAGGGCAGGTTGGAGCCTGTAGGGGAGTTGGTGCTTCCTTGTCAGTTGTAGCTGACTAAATAGGGGGTCAAAGCCTCCTACCAGTTGGTGCTGGTGAATGAGGTTGTGGGTGCATCCTTCTAGTTGTAGCTGGTAAATGGGGTGTGGCAACATCCCTTCAGTTGTAGCTGAAGAAACTTGGGGAATGTATCTCCATCAAGTTGTAGCTTGAAAAATAGTTTTGTAAAAGAACATTTCATTAATGAGAAAAGAGTTGGTGGTTTTCCCTGTTGGGTTCCATGATAAAATCCCGTGTTTATAAGAGATTGTTGTTCATCATATATTGCTTAATTAAATAATTAAATATGTGTGCTTAATATGTATGAAGTTAAAAGAAAAAGTAGGCAATACTGATTCACCCCCCCCTCTCAGTATTGCTGGATATCTCATCATCGACACCCTATTTACCAGCTACAACTGGAAGGAGGCTTCGAACCCCTGTTTAGTCAGCTACAACTGACAAGGAAGCACCTACTCCCCTTATTCACCAGCACCAACTGGTAGGAGGCTTCGACCCCCTTGTTTAGTCAGCTACAACTGACAAGGAAGAACCTAATCCCCTTATTCACTAGCACCAACTGGTAGGAGGCTTCGACCCCCTTGTTTACTCAACTACAACTGACAAGGAAGCACCTACTCCCCTTGTAGGCTCCAACCTTCCCTTGCACCACCCAACCACCCTTAATTTTACAATGCAATTCAATCTCTTCTTCTCTTCATGAATTTGATTCATGTATCCTTTAACACAAGTCCTACCAGATTTGAATTTTTTAACTTTGACTTGTTTTCTCTTGCTCCACCCTTCCTCCCTTAATGCATGTTATAACACTCATAACACTTTTACTGTACTTTGTTCAAGGTGTTTATAAACAAACAAAGATACTGTCAATTCTTCAAGTCTTCTTAGAATCATTAACTGCTGTACTTTCTACTTGTCTGTTGCAACCTCTGCTTGTATGTTCTTCTGGTTATCTGCAGTCAAACTTCATCTCACACTCTGGATTCTATCATTTAATTTCAATGAATCTGTTGCAATCCAATAAAGGTCTTCTATATCTAATACTGGATTTCATAACTGTTGCTCTGTCTTCTTTTGTTCTTGATCTTCAATAAGACATTGATAGGCACCTTAGAACTAATAGTTCTTCATCTTGGACTCTTCTTCTGTTATGATATTCTTATCTAAACTACATATAAACTTTCTTCTCACCACTCTTTCTCATTTATATATTCTTCCAACTGGTGTGAGATATGAAACATTGTGTCCCTTTGTTTGGACCATCGCACCTCTTCAATTTAACATTAACAATAATCACTATTATTATTCAAACATTAATGTTAATTCTTTTAACTTAGTGAGAGTTCTTTTTCGTAGATCGATCACATGTTGGATCAATTTCTTTTGAACTCGATTCCAAATCTCTGCAAATACTGCAAAAACTGAGTTCTGCTGAGGCGCTTCCTTCAAATCATTACATATGATCGACAACACAAAACCACAAGCTTATAAATTAAAGCATTGCCTTCTTATTTCATCCTTTTCCTTTTAGCCCCCATATGTCCAGTGTTAGGACCGTGTTCTTCGGTACTTCATCCTTCGGGACTTTAGGACTTTGCAACCTTTCAAATATCACGAATCATATTTCGCTGAAATAGATCGGATGATCAATATCCAGTCCTCCATTTAGATGTACGATCCAAGATTATTAGAGGCCTTTCAAGTAAATCGCCGGTCAAGACTTGATCAACAATTGAATGGACGATTCTCATTTACTTCGGGTCTTCGGGGGTTTGGATAATCGCTACTCCATTTTCCTCTAGAGTGATCACTTGTTGAATAAGTCATAAAATAGTGGATACCRCTTGCTATCGGTTAACAATTCCACTTACACTATCCTTCCACTGTACTTGATCAACGGTTGAGAACGCTCTTGAAGTGTTCTTTAGATCGAACGACTCATGTCCATTTGGGGAMTTCTGCTTTCGGGACTCTAGGACTTAGGTCATTTGCTGGTGGTGAAACTCYCGAAGTAAAACTTCCGTAGTGACGTAACTTGCTGACATCACTTGTTGACWTGGGACAGTTTGAGTGGCTGCCATGTGTCACTCAGATTCGTGATTTACACGTACCTGAAATTTTGATTTTATCTTGACACTTTTCATTATCTGACTGTACCAAGTGTCCTTACTGACATGGTTTGCTGATGTAGGTCTCCTGATGTGGCACATATTCTTCTCCTTGATCTAACAGTCAAAATACTATCCAAAATGTATCTCAGATCGACGACTGAGAGTGACTTCGGAATTTCGGCCTTCGGGACTTCGGGTAATTCGATCTCTCAACTTCATAGTTCTCCTGAAGTGTAACCTCCTCACAACTTTTAACCCGAAATGACTTTTGTTCGTTGATCATGATCTTAGCTCGACGACTCGATCTGTTTGTGATGCTGATTTACCTTGGTTTAAATCCAACGACTCTTCTTCTTTGCATATTCCATCCTTCCACTTTAAAGTGATCCAACATCTGTTGGGAATTTGGGTATTCAAGATCTCATCCCTTGCTTATCTTATCCTTCCTTAAAGTTATCCAACGACTGTCGAAAATTCGGGTATTCGAGATCTCAGCTCTTTTTCCTATCCTTCCACTCAACTTGATCCATCGGTTGAGAATGGTCCCAGAGTAGATCGACGATCAGGGATGATTGCGGGGTCCCAAATAGCACGGCGTTTAAAACTATCATCAAGCTTCGCAATGGAAAACTGCTCATTGGTGTTGGAACCGATGCCAATCATAGATCTATTGTCTAGTGACCATCGATGACCGATGTGGATTGTAGAACCACACCTTGTGAGTGGTTTAATTCGTCACCAATGCTCTGCAATTGAAGTTGTGCAATTGTTGGTGAGTCAACCACAATTGTCGATCTTTTAATATATAAGATCTGACGATCCTGAATAATTGCAGGATTAGAAATAACGTATAGTTTAATTCTCCCTTCGCACTTCACAATCAACCCCTGCCCTTGATCTTGCTTGCATATCCAACGGTCACAACTTGATCTGATCATTGACCAATCCTCCAATGGTCCTTAAGCCCACAATCACTTATATGATCGACGTCCATTACATGAGATGATCAACACCGTCAATTTCTTGATCGAGCGACTCTTGAGTCTTCTCACCATTTCCCATGCACCGATCGAATTCTAAGTCTTTCCATCGATCCCGACGACATTTATACAATGCGCTCTTCCTTCTGATCTTTGATCTTCATTCGCTAATCCTCCTGAGCTTTAATCTCTGCATACTACATGACATCTTCTACTAACTGTTATACTGCATATATTTGTCATGAACTCTGCATACTGTTACACTGTTTGACATCAATGACAACACATTAATGACACTATTTCCAACATAATCAAAGTGTACAAGGGGTTTCCCAGGGACATCATAAAGGGAGGTAGTATGTGAGAACATGGTTTGAGTATCTAAATCAAGTGGGGTAGAGGTATTGATTCTTGTGGTAGAGGTAGAGTTAGGGGTTAATTATGGGTAGTTATGGATCAATTAGGGGCAAATAATGGTAATTAGGGGTTAATATGGGGTATTTAGGGGTAATTGGTGGTAATTAGGGGTTAATATGGGGTCAATTATGGGGTATTTAGGGGTAATTAGTGGTAATCATGGGGTCAATTATGGGGTAATTAGGGGTAATTAATGTTAATTAAGGGTCGATTATGTGTTATAAGCAGGAATCATTTAGGGGTAATTAGCGGTAATTAAGGGTTAATTGGGGGTAATCAAGGCTTAACAATGAGTAAATTATAAGGTAATTAGGAGCAATTAATGGTCATTTAGGGGTAATAATTGGTTAGTTGGGAGTAATTAGGAATCATGTACACGTAATTAAGGGTTGATGGGGGGTAATTAGTGGGAAACAGTGGTAATTAGGGGTTAATTATGGGGTAATTGGGGTCATTTAAGGGTCACTATAGATAATCAAGGGTTAATTAGTGGTAATTAGAGGTCATTTATGGGTAATTAGTGGTCAATAAGGGGAAAGTAAGGGTCAAATAGGGGTAATTATTGGTAATTGGGTGTGATTAAGGTTAATTAGGGGTTAATAAAAGGTAATGTTTGAAGAAAAATGGGTTAATTAAGGGTAATTAGTGGTAAATTAGGAATAATTAGGGGTTAATTAGGGAAAATTAGGGGTTAATTGTGAGGTAATTAGGGGTTAATTAAGGTCAATTAGAGGTTAATTAGGGAAAATTTGGGGTCAATTTGTCCTGAATTGGGGTCCAATAGTTTGATGAAGATTTTATGATCATTGTGTAATCCATAAATTAGGCATATATGTACAAAGTAGCATGTGGTTGACTTGCTCAAAATGGAGTGCATCTTGGGTAGAAATAACTACAAATTCAAATGCATAAAGAACTGAATCAAAAAATTATCATCATAAAATAAATTAAACTAGTTATAAATATAGTAGACATTAGCAATGGTGCATAGGATTAAAGACTTAGCTAAGAGAAATAGATAAATTTATTGATGTACACTGAATGGTTATAATAATATATGTTCAATGGGAATCATGCATCCAACCAATGTTGGTGTATAGTAAGATTGAAAAAGAACAAGCATGAATCTACAAAAGAAAAAAGAACTATAAATCAAGTAATTTATTCAATGAACCCACCCGTGAAAGAACCAGGGAGGTTTTGAGCACCAGGGACGGGTTTTGGGGCCATATACATGGTTGAAAAAGGAATTCTAGGCCACATGATCAAATGGAAGAACATAGGGTTCCTCAACCATGAATTACACCTCAAAACACCACATTTGACCTCCTAAGGGGATCTATATCCTCTAAGTGAAGATATGGGGACCATTAGGAGGTTTGATCACCAAGGATGGATCTCATGATATTTGGACCAAGAGTGTCACATGGGATTTGTTATATGGGTTTTAGATTTATGGATGGGTATCATGCCCTTGGCCATGGTCTGAGGATGAAAATATTCACAATAATGACAATTTTTTTTTTACATATTTCTCCACACAGACAATGTTTGAAAAAACATTTTAATAAAAAAATGGCCACAAAAAAGTCATATTGGAAATGAAAGAGTCATGGTTTGATAATAAAACATAACCCATGGTGAATAGTTGAGAACAAAATGATTTAATGATATGATGCCACTGTTGTGGAAATGTATAAGCAAAAAATGGGAAAGATAGAGAATCACAAGTCCACAATAGTTGTACAATTTGGAGACATCATTACATGAACAAAGCCTACATGTCCTCTATATTTCAATATTTTTGTTCTCCATGTAAATTATGTTCATGGTGTTCCCACAGATAAGTTGAAACCATACCACAATCACATATTTGCAATCTCCACTCCCCCCTTTTTATTATCTATATGTAGTCCCAAGACCATGGCCAGTTCCTCACTACTCTTGGTATGGTTCTACCATGCACAAGATTAGACAATGATAGTATTTTATTATTTCTTTTGTTTCCCACAAACCCATTGTTTCTCCTCAAATAATTTACTAGTAACTCAATCAAGGTGTTTTTATCCTAGACAAATTTTGGTTACCTGCACGGGTTCTAGAAAATTAAAATGAAAAATATTAAACGAAAACTCAAATAAAAAAAACATAACCTAAACATATTACCTTGACATAGAAGCTTATAAGCTATATCACATTCCTTTAGCATTGAGTATATCTCCTCATATTAGAGATTCTATCCTACATCCTTTTAATTATGAATAATTTTTCTAAAGTTTGATGGAATCAAAATTATTCCATTAGTGATCAAATCACTTATCACTTTCAACATGCTTTGTATAATAACCTTGCTTTCTAAGAAAAACCACCACCTTAAGGGTTTTTGGCGAACGTAAAACATAGAGGATGATGCAATAGAATAGGAGAGGAGATGGTAGTGGGAAGAAGGGTTGTAATCATGGTATTCTCGCTACCAAACACACAAAAGAGGGAAAAAGAGGAGAGATGGGAGTTAGTGTATTATTATTTTGAAAAAAAAAAGTTTCTTAGAGTCATCTAGCTCAAGCCCTTTTTTTTTTTCTTCAACCTAATTTTATGTTTTGTTAATACCTAGACAAAGCTCCATTTTATGTGTAAAACCCCTTATTAAGCCCTAGATATTTGATTATTACATTTATAGTATTATAATTGTATGATGGCTAGAACCATAATTGTACCCTTTGTCTCCTATATATATATATATATACCAAGGAGACCTAGTCTTAGGATCATCTTATCTCATCTCATATTGTGTCTTGAATTTGATATATTCTAAAAGGAGGTTTCTCCCTCGAAGTGGTATGTATTCATTGAGTTTTTGTTTATTTTTAACACGTTGTATCATAACATTTGCTATCAGAGCATTGGTCCTAGGGTTTTTCTTCTTCAAGATTTTCATCTTGGAATTTTAGTTATAATTTTGTTTTTCAGGAGGCTTGATATAGCGAAAACTAGAGGTTATTTAGAATATATAGCAAGGTTTCCGTGGTTCAAATTTAAGCTTCTAGGTCATTATACTTTCATAGATATACCTTGTGGAAAATAGGGTTTGTTGACTAGTCCTATAACTAGTCTCAAACATGTGTTCTAGGTAAAAAGTCATATCTTCTTCAGAGAGGATCCAAATTATGCCAGACCTATTGAATTTGAAAGAGGATAGTCTATATTAGTTGTGATAGAAATTTTAGAATCACTTATTAAATATTTGACATGTGGCATTCTGTATAAGTTCGCTCTCTTAGAAAGGCCAAAAATGAGCAAGGTTTGGGAAAGTTACCCTAACTTTCACTTGGCACATCCAATATTGGTTAGACCTCTGACATTGAAGATAATACATTTCATAGTACTACAGGCCCAAATTTTAGACTCAAAAGGGCTAAAATTTCATAAATACATCATAAGGAAGGTTGGTCAGGAGGATAGAATCCAAATTAAGGGCTTAAAAGGTACGTAACTTACAATTGGCATAAATTGTTATTGAAATATTTGTTTTTGGCTATTCAATTTTTTTAATAAAGAGAAAAAAGAGGAGAATTATTATTTTCTCACATGGATCCAAAGTCTCCTCCAAAAGTTACTTCGTTATCTAAACCTACATAGAGCTCAACGACGACTTAAGATGAAATCAAAGAGATTTATCACCAGATGGAAAAGAGGATCACTGAAAATAGGGAACGGATGGAACATAAGATGGATGAAACTATGAAAATAAATATGGATGAAATGGAAAATAAGATGGATAAGAAGACGAATGAGAATAATAATGAGATGAAAATAAATATGGATGAAATGTAAAATAATATGGATACAAAGATAAAAGAAAATAAGAATGAAATTAAAGAATAAATACACAAATCCATGAAGGAATTGCAAAATTCCACGTCTTCCATGCTCTAGATGAGATACTCTCTAAAGGAAATGTCAACATGAAAGGAACTCATGAAGATAAAGGTAGTAGTCATGTTGAACAACCTGTTGAAAATAAGCAATTTTCAAGTGGACTTCACTCTAATAGTGGAGTTAATGATGGTGGGGGTGCTACATTAGACTATCCCAAGATTGAGTTTAAGAAGTTTGATGGGGAAAATTTATTTACCTGGGTGAACCAAATAGATAAATATTTTGAATTGCATAATATTATGGATGATAAGAAAAGGATTCACATAACAACCTTGAACTTTGAGATAAAACCATATCAATGGTATCAATGGTTAGTTAAAAGGAAGCCCCCTCTTTATCATTATACTTGAGGATTATTTACAAGAGAATTAGAAACACAATATGGGAAAGTGTGGGAACGATACTACTTCATTCAATTGGAAAGCATCAAGCACTTAAGTGACATTGAAGATTATAATTCATAATTTCAGGTATTGGCCATAAGGGTGGATGACATAAGTGATGAACATTTGTTGGAAGATTACATGGGTGGCTTAAAATAAGACAATAAACATGAATTTTTTTAAGACATCCTACAAATATTATGGAAGCTACGAAAATTTATCGTCATATTCAAGTCAAAAATATGGCTACACACAAGTCTACCATTGGAGCATACACATGAAGCAAAGATCATTTTGGGGCTCATAAGAAAAGCATACTTAAACCGACACGGTTGACACCTCAACACATGGATGACAAAAGAGAAAGATGAATATTTTTCAATTGTGACAACAAGTATAGTAAGGGGCATAAATGCAGTGAGAATAAATTATTCTACATGGACTATGAAGATGAAGAAGATCAGGAATTAGAACTGCCACAAGATCTAGAAGATACTACTCCAACAATATCTTGTCATGCATTGATTGACATCAATACTCCACAAACCCTCAATATATAAGGATACATCAAAAAGAAAAATGTAACAATATTGATTGATTTTGGTAGCACCCATAATTTCATCAATTACAAATTAGCAAAAGATATCAATTGTTTTGTATATCTCGCACTGGAGTTTCAAGTAATGATTGCAGATGGAGGTACCATACATTTTTCATTGAAATTCCATACTATTAATCTCAACATGGGGGAGTATTTTCTGGATAGCCCCATGATTTCCATCCAAATGGAGGGTGTTGATGTTGTATTAGGGGTCCAATGGTTACAATCATTCGAAATAGTGGCCCTTAATTTTCAAGATCTTTTCATGAGATTTTCCTCATATGGAAAGGAAATTGATCTTAGAGGCATCCAAGGGAAACCCTCTGAAGTGATAAGCTCTAATAACATGAAAAAAATACTCAAAATTACTCAAAATTACCAGGTTGTAGCTACACAATTGTGCTCACTTGATGTTCAAACATCTATATCCTCTGCTCCATTAGACCTCCAAATAGTTATCAACAATCATTCCAAGGTATTTGGTGAAATTACTAAGGGTATTCCACTTTCTCGTGATCATGACCATGTTATTCGTTTGCAACCAGGAAGTGTACCACCTAACATTAGGCCTTACAAGTATCCACATGCATAGAAGAGTGATACTGAGTGCATGATCCAAGAAAAGTTAGAGGTGGACATCATTCAACCTAGCCAAAGTTTTTTCTCTTCACCAGTGGTGATGGTTACAAAAAAAGATGGTTCATGGCACATGTGTCCATATTATATGCAACTCAACAAAATGACCATCAAAGATAAGTTTCCTATTCCTGTCATTGATGAATTATTACATGAATTGCATGGAGACAAATCCTTTTCCAAGTTGGATCTTCGTTAGGGATGATTTTAAGGATGGAAATTTATTTTAAAATGTAGAAACTTTGGCGAATCTTACTAATCCTTCATATGCCAACTATAAATGACTGGCGATATTTTTGTAAAAATATTCAAATTTMTAAGGATTTTATATAGATTTTATAAAWTTTTGGTTATTTTTAAGGTAAAATAATTTTATCCTATAGAATTTGGGCAAATTATTTTTAAAATAGCGAATCTCGGTTTTTGAAAAACYATGGAAAATTAGCCCATGAGCAAAATTTAGCCCCTAAAATCATCACTGATCTTCGTTCATGATATCATCAAATCAGAATGAGGCAGGAAAAAATTCCTAAAACAACATTTGGAACACATGAAGGTCATTATGTGTATTTGGTTATGCCATTTGGACTTACTAATGCATCTTCAACATTTCAAAGCTCAATGAATTCTATTTTCAATCCCTTCCTTAGAAAATTTGTGTTAGTATTTTTTTATGACATACTAATCTACAACAAATATTGGGAAGAGCATGTACAACATGTTGACAAAGTATTACAACTATTGGAAGAGAATTATGAAAATACTTCAAAGTGTGCCTTTAGGGTTCGAGAAGTAGAATATTTGGGTCATATTGTATCTCATGAAGGTGTAAAAGTGGACCCTAACAAAATTAAATCTACGAGGGAATTTTCGATTCCCAAAACCTTGAAGAAACTTAGAAGATTCTTAGGGTTAACAAGATATTATTGCAAGTTTGTCAAGAATTATGGTCAAATAATAGCACCTCTAACAACAATATTAAAGAAAGAAGCATTTTCTTGGACTAGAGAAGCAACCAAATATTTTGAAAAACTTACGGAGGCTATGTGTACTACTCCCATCTCGACCACACCAGACTTTACAAAAACATTTATTATGGAGTGTGATGCCTTAGGCCATGGAATTGGTGCAGTTTTAATAGAAGAAGGAAGACCTATTGCCTTTGAAAGCATCCAAATTAAAGGTATTAAAACTGATGTTTAAAAGTTTGTGTCTGAATGTTTAGTCTGCCAACATAATAAGGGAGAAAAAATCAAGACGCCAGGTCTCCTACAACCATTAGTTATACCAAGTCAACGTTGGGAAGAAGTTTCAATGGATTTTATTACATGTTTACCCAAATCAAAAGGAAAGACTATCATCATGGTAGTAGTAGATCAACTAAATGTATGCCCATTTTTTCTCTCTTTCTCATCCTTTTAAAGAAAGTACAATAGCCATAAAATTCATGGAAACAATTCAAAATATACATGGAGTCCCCAAGATTATTGTAAGTGATAGAGTTCCAATTTTCACTAGAAATTTTTGGACATAATTATTTTCTTGTTTGGGTAATCAATTGGATCACAAATCATCTTACCACCCTCAATATGATGGGAAAATTGAGATTTTGATTAAATGTCTAGAAGGATATCTTCATTGTTTTGCATCTGATAAACAAACACAATGGGTCAAGTGGTTTCCTTTGGCAAAGTGGTGGTACAACACATCCTTCCACATCCTTCCATACTTCATAAAAAATGTCCCTATTTTTGACACTTTATGTATATCATCCTTCATCCATTACATCCCCATTGAAATAGAATAGAAAGGTTCAAGAACTAGAGGACCACATAGGGAACCAACAATAGGTTCTCAAACTATTGAAGGACAAATTGGTTATGGCAGAAAATATGATGAAACAACAAGCAAATCAACATCATAGTGAAAAGGAATTTGAAGTGGGGGATTTGGTATTTTCGAGGCTACAACCATATAAATACATGTCCCTCAAGAAAAAAAAGAATGACACTAAATTAGCACCCAAATATTATGTCCCCTGTAAGGTTTTGCAAAGGATTGGAAGTATGGATTACAAATTGGAGTTTCCTCCATCTTCACGTGTACATCCAATCATCCATGTTTATTGCTTAAAGAAGGTAATAAAAAACAAGATACGAGTCCAAACTATTTTACCAGATATTAATTAAGAAGGGAAAATCATACTAGAATCATAAACAATCCTTGAAACATGGATAAAAAAACTAAGAAATTGAGCAATCACATAATACCTCGTCAAATGGAAGAACCTACCAGTGGAAGAGGCAACATGGGGAGATGAGTTCTTCATGCTAAAAGACCAACAGTTAGTCAAGTGTTGAGGACAACACTTGTTTGAAGAGGAGGGGCATGTTAACACCTAGACAAAGCCCCATTTTATGTGTAAAACCCCTTATTAATCCCTAGATATTGAATTATTACATTTATAGTATCATAATTGTATGTCGGCTAGAACTCTTCATGGTACCATTTCATTATAATTGTACCCTTTGTCTCCTATATATATACCAATGAGACCTAGTCTTAGGATCATATTATATCATCTCATATTGTATTCTGAATTAGATATATTGTAAAAGGAGGGTTCCCCCTCGAAGTGGATTGTATTCATTGACTTTTAATCATTTTTAAGGCACTGGATCATAACATGTTTGGTGGGAACAACATTTCATTAAAAATTAACGTAACAAATCATATGGTCACTAAAATCCTGGTTTATTTATTTATTTTACTTTTCACTTATTTCTTATTTGTTAGATATGGGACAATGGATGAGAGTTCAACTCTTGTTTGTGATTTGATTTACAAAGAAGAACTAGAGTTGTTAAAGTTAACTAGTACATCTAGTGTTCATGGGCCTTATGTAGGGCCTTAAACCACCACACAGATCGTAGAGAGGGAATTTGTTTCCATAATAGTGGTAGTTGTTAACCATTTTATTTTAATGGCACACTATAGAAATATGCCAAGGTCTTAGCCATGGTTTTAGGCCTAAATATAGGGCCTTGGTCCCAAAATGTTGCTTGTAGTGTTCATGGGATTTTTCATATGGCCTTAGGCCACACCACATGCCACAAAGAGGGAATATTTAAAATACAAGTCTTGTATGGAAATACTTGAAGTTTTGATAAACTAGGAATTGGTATCAAGGCTTAAGACATAGTTTGAAGATGAAAACTAGTGTCTTATGCCTTAACTATTTCCTATAAGAATAATGTGCTATGTGTAGGGTCCTAGACTACACATAATCCCTTTAGAGGGAATATTTCACCTATAAGTATAATAAGGGAATAATTCCAATTATTATGAAATAATATATGGTTACTAAGGCTTAAACCACGGCCTAGGGATAAAATATAGGATCTTATTACATAAATATTAATTTTGTGACTCGTGGGTCATGCATATGGAATTTAACCACTGCATGAGAAAAAAAATTTACTTGAGAGAGAAATATATGCACAAATTTAAGGATTAATGTATCGTGGATGCAGATCTAGACCTAAACCAAGATTTTGGTCCAAACACTAGGGTTTACACCCTATTTTTTTCTTTAAGTGCTCATGCACCATGTGTAAATACATATGACAGTAGATAGTCCCTATGAACGAATCATTTTCCTATTAAACATATGTCACAACCCTTTTAAGGTTTGGTGCATGATGGATAGATCGTAACTTCCTAACCATGGTCAATGGCCAAAACTTAAGGAAATAGGCTATAACTATTGATTTTGAGGCTCATTCAACATACAATAGAGACTTGAACCACCACATAGAAATTGTAGAGGGACTCTTTTGATGTACAGGTCATATAAGGGAACCATTTTGAGGTATGGATAACTAAGGGTGAGTGTCAAGGATTAATCCATGGTATTGGGTTAAGACTGTAAGTCTTAGTTCCTATTTGTTGTTTTTGTGGATCATGGGGTGTGCATGAAGCCTCACCCCCCACATATAGCCTATAGAGGGAATCATTTTTATATGAGTGTTATATGGGTACCGCTTTGAGGTTTACAATATTAGGGATGGGTATTAGTATCTGAACTATTGTTTAAGGCCAATAACCAAGGTATTATGATCCAATTTGTGTAGTATGTGAGAAGATGGATTGAGGATCTAAATCAAGTGGGGCAGAGGTGACTCTTTGTGGGGAAAAGGTAGAGTAAGGGATAATATATGGGTAATCATGGGTAAATAGGGGTTAATTAGTGGTGATTTAGGAGTAATTCATGGTCAATTATGAGTAATTAGGGATCATTTAGGGGTAATTATTGGGAAGTTAGTGATAATTAGGGTTTAATAAGGGGTAAACACAGGTAAATTAGATGTAATTAATGATAGTTAGGGGTCAATTATGGTATTATTTTGGGTTAACTAGAGGTAATTAATGGTAACTATGGGTCAATTTTGGGTAAGTAGGGGTCATTTAATCCCAAGGGGTTATCTCACTTGGTTGTTTCCAATGATGTTGACCATTTGGATAATTTTTTGGCAGTACGTGCACAGTTTGAATTCCACTTTGTGAGGTGCACTAGTCTACACTTATGGGTTTACTAGGGAATATGTCATCCATGAATGTTTGGAAACATCCCTTGGGCCCTACCTACAAGGTTTTGCTTGAAAAAAGTATGGATCATTTAGGGTTACATCGAGGTTAATTAGTGGTAATTAGGGAATATTTAGAAGTAATTAATGGTTAGGTAGGGGTAATTAGGATTCATTTAGAGGTATTAAGGGTCAATTACGAGGTTAATTAGGGGTTTACTATAGGGTAATTAGTGATCAATTAGTGGTAATTAGGGGTAAAACATTTGGTAATTAGGGATTAATTAGAGGTAATTAGTGGTAAAGTATGGGGAAATTAGGTCTTAATTAATGGTAATTAGGGGTAAAGTATGTGGTAATTATGGATTAATTAGTGGTAAATAGGGGTTAATTAGAGGTCATTTAGGGGTGATGGTCAAGATATTTGGTGATTGTTATCACACAAGTTGTAGGTTGGGAAAAGCCTGACCCAAACCACAATATGGAAACAACTAAGAGAACACCTACCCATTGCCACCTTAGATAGGTATTCCCATCGCTTTAGAGGTGAAGTGATCACCTCAAGGGGTGAATACTGGGTGACAATAGGGGGAAATGAGAAAAAAAGTGAGATGATGAAATTGAATCCCCTTTAGGTCAAGTTTCTAGATGTAAGAAGGCTTGAGAATGAGTCTCACGAGTGGTTTTAGGTTTCCAAGTCCTTGGGTACATGCTGAGAATTTTTGTACCTGCCCGAGACACAAGGAAAACCAACTGTACGAAGCATATGTTAGGTGGAAAAGCAAGTTAATCTTGCTATCCCTAATTGTGGAAGTATATATATATATATATATATATCTACCACAAATTTAACCACTTAAAGTATCAAAGATTAATTTAGTTACGAAGCCTAAAACATGTAGATAGGTTCTCAACACTTTAGCACAACTTTAGTGGTATTTAGATGGTTGTAATGATAAGTTTTTAGAGTATATTTATGACAGACAAGTGGATGTATCAATGATTTTCTACAAACACAAATTTTGACCAGGAAAAAGAGCAAGTAATCCAACCAAAATTTCACCAATTAGCAGTAGAATAATAACAATGGCTTACTACCAAATTTCCATGGTCAAATTGCAAGTTAAAATCAAGAAAACAAGATGATTTTCTGCAGCACTAATGATTGTAGCTTTTAATTTGTTATATATCCAAGAATATCAAGATAACTAAGATTCCCTAGAGGGTTTAGCAACCTCAAGGAATCCACAAAAGATTCCAACTTGAAAAAGATTGATATCTCACCAAAACACGTTTACGAAGGAAAACGATTTATTTCTCCAATGCAAAGAATCAGATTAATGCATTTAAAATATGGGTGAATGGAGTCTTTAAGTAACAAGTTAGACCAAAAAATCCCCAGGGGTGTAAATCCTCTTACTCCCATGGGAATTCCAATCAAACTAGGGCGAATCTAGGAGGGTGTACACACTCGTACTTCTCCTTGAAACCCTACAAAATACCTACAAACTTAGAAAATAAGATGAAGCTTAATGGAGCGTGTATACAACATACTCCTCCTAGGGTTTTAACCAACAATGACCAAAGAATGAGCAAGAAAGAACTAACTAATGCAGATTTTCCTTACCGATTCCAAGAGAGAAAGAGAGATCAAACCCTACTTCACCAAGAAAATTACCATCCAAGAGAAAGAACATAAGACTTCAAGAGGTGTGCACCAGTTATCCTCATCCATTCACCAAGAGATAACACTAAAACTCATTTTCAAGAGAGAGAGAGATACACAAAATGCTCAAGTATAATGAAAATTTCAGCCAATATGTCTTTTCAGAATGGGAGAGCTATATCCAAAAATGAAATAAATATGAACTCTATTTATACAAATCCTTTAAAATAGTTTTTCCACAAAAATTAGGGTAAAACATAAGACAACAGGTCAACATCCCTTATCTTTCCCCTTTACAAAAATAATATTATTTAATTCATACTTTGCACATAAAAGAAACCCTAGAAACATGGCATCACCCTCCTTTTGGGTAACTTTTGTCACTTTTGGTCAAGTCGTTGAGACGAAGAAGGAAAGGATAGGCCTCCAAAGGCCAATAGTCTTCAACCAATATGTTTCTCCCACGATCCATGGACATCTTCCTTCAAAATGTTCCAAGTGTTCATCATCACCGCCAAACCCTATCCCTACGTGATATCAAACCCCCAAAAGGTGATGTTTCCCCCCTTTCAAGCAAGTCGTTTGGCATGTAGTGGGTGGGAAAGGTCCTCCAAGGTGTCATCTAGGCCTCCAAAGGCATGTCATCATCATCAATAGTGTGGTACCTTGACATCCAACCTATGGGATTCAAGTCCCATGGAATCCCAATCTAGGCTTGTTCTTCCAAAATTGTCCACCATCTAGGTCTTGCAAATACAAATGGATATGCCCTCCAAGGATCTCAAGTCAAATGCATCATGATGAGCAAATCAAATCAATAAAATATCCATATAAGAATGTACATTCAAACCACCACATCAAAATAAACCAATGCTCAAAGACCCTATGCAATTTTCCAAGTTTCGGTATGGGGGGTTGAAAAAACAACCTATTGGGTGAATCATACCTCAATTTTAGGGGTGTTTCCCAAGGGGACCTCCTTATAAGTCATGTGGATGAGGAGTCATGGATGGGGGAAAAAGCATTTGGGCATGGGGTTTATGATATACAAGGGGTTTTAGTGTCTCATCTATGGGTGCCTTTGTAGAGGGTGTGTTGCACCTTCATTTTTAATGCAACCTTTTTCCAAGCCCATTTATTTCCTTTTATCTTTTAAGATGTTTCCAGGTTGAAGCCAAGGTGGGGCTTCTATCTAAGCATTAAAAATTGTTCCCACCTTGACTCTACCTTGGTCACATTATGCTTCCCCAAGTTGTAAACATGTGTGGGGATTCTACCTAAGCATTAAAAATAGTTCCTACACATGATCCATCTTGGTTGGCATTTTGTATTATTTATTTTTTTACGAGTCCCATAAGTTTCTTATGATAGAAATTTCATTGTCCACGGGATCCATGGGCAAGCATCTACAAGGTTAAATATTGGATTTTATCATTTTCCATCTACAAGCCTATGGGCCTTCAACCCCTTCTTCCCATGAAATAAGGGACAACCCCTTCTTGGGTCAGTACACCCGAAAATCCCAAAAGATAAGGAGATGAGGGGATGAAGTGTGGAAAGTGTCAAGTATGGTTGAGAATGGCATGATGACTTTTCAATAGGACCTCCTAGTAGTCAACCTATACCTAAGGGTGACCCAGTTTCTAGGGCTCAATGTCAACCACCAAAGTAAAACCGGATAAAGAGCATAATGTCCAAGCACACGTTACATAATAAAAAGAAGTAATAGATGCAACACACTCAAATGCATCAAATATTGAAATGACACTCACCATAATACATTTCTTGTACCTCATGGAGCAAAACCTAATGTCTTTCGGAAGCCAGATGATGTGGTGGATACCGTCGCGATGAACCTGGAGTTGTGGTGGCAAGGTGGGTCTTTGTCTGTGCAAGTGGATGTTGTTGGTAAGAATATCTCTCGATACTCCATGTCTACAACCTGATGGCCTCAAGACATCATCTCCGTTGTTATCCATAGGAGTTTGGGATAACAATGACAGTTGGTGACCATTTCCATTAGGTTAAGATATTTGTTGATAATTGATGTTCATTATTGTTAGGTCAAGATATTTGGTGATATTTAGTAACCATCACCATTATTTTGATGGAGTTTTTGGAAATAGGCATTAGGGACCATCACCAAAGTTACAAAAACAAGAATTTACAATGAACTTAGAAAGAGTGTGACTAATTTATCTTCCAAAACATGAATATGCAATGGTCTTAAAAAGCACCTTATTGTAGTAGTCACTCTAGCCACTTATGGTGATGATCCTTTAATGATAGTTGCCAAAGATACTTATGGTGACAATATTTTAATGATAGTTTCGAAATATACTTGTGGCGATGGCCCTTGAATTGGTGTTACCATAAGTGTTTTTGGTGATGGTCATTAAAGGCTTGTTGCATGTTTTCCCATCACTAGTGTCATTTTTTTTTGTTGTACTGTAAGTTTTTGGCATGGAATAGATATCAAGAAACCTTATGGTTTTGATCATTTTTTTTTTATTATAAATAAAGCCGATGATTATCATATTTCTTACACAAAATGTTTGCAAAGATTTAAAAGTATTGGTGATTCTTTCATTCAAGCTTGCATATCACAAACAACTATAATAGCAAAAATATGCGAAAATATCTTTTGATATCGACACTGGAGTGGCCCATTATCAAGGAAATTATAACCCCCAAAACCATATAAATTCATCATAATAACTAGATGGCATATGAATACTAAAGAAAGAATGATTATTACTAATGTTATGGAAATGTTGTAACTGAGAATGTGAGAATGATTATTACTAATGTTATGGAATTGTTGTAACTGAAAATGTGAATAGGAAAAATCGAAGCAATCATTGTATTGTTGATGATCTAGTTGTTTAGAAGCATCATGTGACCAAAATGTTAGGAGGTCCCTTACATATAGAGACCACCGGTAATTCTAAAGAATCCACATCAAACAACGCTGAATGCTAGTAAAGGGGAGATAAAGTAGGGGCTCGTGACCTCACTATGCTGAGCTTCTTTCGTTAAAAAAATATGGGAGAGGCCCACCATGTATTATGTATTTTTTTCCCTAAATAAAAGTACTCAATGTTTAATTATATTTTGATATTATATTTTTCAATCAACCATGCATGTTTCATAGATGCATAATATTGGAGAGCATCCATAAGATGCTTTCATGATATTGGAGAGCATCCATAAGATGCTTTTATTGACATTGGAATGGAACTACGTGGTGACTTTGTGATACACTAGCGAATGAACATCAATCAACTTGTAAGTTACATGTTGTTATTAATTTGCACAACTTGTTGCTTGTAATTATATCTAAATCTTTTCCTATTTAAACACATGCATTAAAGTTTATAGTGATGCCCACCATTCACATAGGGATGGGGTGGGAATTCAAAGTGAGGTGTGATTATTATGAAACAATTCAACTTTTAGTTTTTTTTTTTCCAATAAAAAAAGTAAGTAATTTTATTCAAAGTGAAAAAACTGTTAAATTAAATATTAGTTTATAATGTTTCATTAGAAATTAGATTTAGGCATTAATAAAGTCAAAGTGACTTTAAGTTAATTTATTTACTTTTAGGTCAGATATTTGCTTTTAGGTTATATTTTCACTTTATCTCACATTCATAAAGTGGTTTGAATCTACTTGATTGTAACCTCTATAAGAAAGCTACTTGCTCTCTTATTTCATTGATTGAATAAAGACATATAACCTTATTCAAGTTATCTTGGTTTCTGTGTGTGCTTGATTTATGTTACATGGTATCCGAGCGAGGTTAGGGCCATGGAGTCTGGGAGCACGTGAAGACCTAGGGACTGCTGCCGGTAGTGACCGATCAAGGGATTGCCAGTGTAGCACACTCAAGGAGCCGAAAGGGTTTCGGATCAGCCGTAGCCGGGTTCATTTGATTTTTCGGTTTTAAAAGCCAGATTGCAGGTACTTTGCCATTATTTATCTGCTAAGTTCAGTATTTTACGATCATCTATGGCTACATTGACCAACATCATGTTAGAAGGCAACCAAAATTTCTCTGGGAAGAACTACAATACCTGGAAGAAACACATGTTGGCCATTTTTGCATACCGGTGCCTATCAGATGTTGTTATGGGCACAAGTCCTTGTCCCATGGTTGCAGGTAA
This sequence comes from Picea sitchensis, assembly GCA_010110895.2. Lineage (NCBI taxonomy): Eukaryota > Viridiplantae > Streptophyta > Pinopsida > Pinales > Pinaceae > Picea > Picea sitchensis. The sequence goes on from SNQJ01S0010960.1 coordinate 219,071, forward strand.
AGACCGGGACAAGTTTTATGGCCAAGACAGAGAGGCCATGATGCTGATCAAATTGTCCGTGACAGATGAGATGCTACCTAAGGTTCAAAATGGGAAGACTGCTGCAATGGTATGGAAATAGTTGAAAGAGACCCATGAGATTTCAGATAAGGGTCGAGCATTCTTTTTAAAGAATATGTTGTTCTCGATCAAGATGAGTGAGGGTTCCTCTCTCCAAGAGCACTTACTCAAGATCAAGGACATTCGGGAGCAGTTGGAGGCCATTGGTCAGAAGATGGCAGAAGAGGACATGGTGGTGATCACGCTGAACAACTTTTCGGGGTCCTACAAGCACTTTATTGAGACCCTGAACATCACAGCTACAGACGTTGACCTGAAGTTTGGAGAGCCATCCAATAAGCTCTTACAACAGGACAGGTGGAAGAAGCAGTTTGGGAGCAGCAGTGAGATGGAGGGTTCAGAGTAGGCCTTTGCAGCCAAAGCTAAAGGTAAAGGTAAATGGACAAGGAAACCTGGTCTAGGCAATGATGAGGATACCACCAAAAGCCTGAAGACCATCACTTGTCATTACTGTGGCAAGACTTGCCATATGAAGAAGCACCGTAGAAAGTGGTTGGCAGATCAGAAGCACAACCACGAAGGGTCTCAGCAGAAGGCCCATGTCACAGAGCACACGGAGGAGAAGGAGGAAGCCTTCTATGCCTTTATGGCATGTACACAAGCAGATCAACAAGGATGATTTTAAGGATGGAAATTTATTTTAAAATGTAGAAACCTTGGCGAATCTTACTAATCCTTCATTTGCCAACTATAAATGTTTGGCGAAATTTTTGTGAAAATTTTCAAATTTCTAAGGATTTTATATAGTTTATCTAAAATTTTGGCGATTTTTAAGGTAAAATAATTTTGTCCTTTAGAATTTGGGCGAATCATTTTTAGAATAGCGAATCGTTTTTTGGGAAAAACCATGGAAAATTAGCCCATGAGCGAAATTTAGCCCCTAAAATCATCCCTGCAGATCAATCCAAGTCATCTGCTTGGTTTGTTGATTCAGGTGCATCCAGGCATTCCACCAATCAGAAAGATTGGTTCAGAGAGTTTACACCTAGTCCATCCAAAGACTCGGTGATCTTCGGTGGAGGTGAGGAGTATAATATAGTCGGCAAGGGGAATGTTCAGATTTCCTTCAGAGAAAGATGCTTATGTTTCTCAACGTCCACTATGTGCCAGATATGGAGCTTAATCTTCTCTCAGTTAGTCAGATTATGAGGCACTCTCCTTACTTGGATGTCAACTTTAGCAATCACAAGTGCTATATCGTTGACAAGAATACCAAGAAGATCGTTGCTCTTGGTGTGGAGGACCATGGTCTGTTCAGATTAGTGGATATTGGGCAGGGCAGAGAGCATGCACTGGCAGCGAAGAGTGCATCAAACATATGCACAATATGGCATCCGAGGTATGGGCACCTCAATTTTAACTACGTCTCTCAGTTGGCACGAGAGAAAATGGTAGATGGACTTCCAGACATTCAACAGAAGATTCAGGGAGTTTGTGGAGCTTGCCAAGAAGGGAAGCAACATCRAGTGCCATTTGATGAAGGAAAAGCTTGGAGAGTGCAGAGGGTCCTTCAACTGGTTCATGCAGACTTATGTGGACCAATGAACACTACATCAATCACCGGTGCCAGGTATTTCCTTCTGTTTGTTGATGATTTCAGTAGGAAAATGTGGGTGTATTTTTTGAAGTTGAAGTCTGATGTGTTTAAATAATTTCAAAACTTTAAAGCATTAGTCGAGAATGAGTCAGGTTGTCATATTACCTCTCTTAGATATGATAATGGTGGAGAATTCTGCTCCAAAGAATTCAATAATTTTTGTGCTAAACATGGGATCAAGATACAATACACCACATCCTATAGTCCACAACAGAATGGGGTGGTTGAAAGGTGAAACCACACTATCACAGAGATGTCCAGATGTATGTTACAGAACAAGTGTGTTCCCAATAGGTTTTTGGCAGAGGCAGTGTTCATAGCAGTGTACTTGCTGAATAGATCTCCCACAATGGCGGTAAAGCAGAAGACTCCAGAGGAAGCATGGTCTGGAAGAAAGACCAAAGTAAGTCACTTGAAGGTCTTTGGTTCTATTGCTTACACTTGGATTCCAAATGCGAAACGAACCAAGTTAGATCCAAAGAGTAATAAGATGATGCTTGCAGGGTACACCGACACCCATAAAGATTACACATTAGTTGACGTTGACACTGATAAGGTGAGCTTTAGCAGAGATGTTGTTGTTGATGAGGAGGTTGGACCCTTCCATACTCCTCCCACATTCAGAGTTACTGAGCAGCCATAAGTCATTGAAGATCCAGGTGTCAAGCTTCCGATAGCTCCACCTAAAGGGGGGAAAGATTCTGAGCATGATGATGAGGAGTCAGAACAGGATGAGTCTCCTAGGTCAGTCAGATCAGTACATGATGAAGCAGGAAGCCCAAGTCATGGTGGCAATACTGACTTGGCAACCAGGGATTCCAAAAGACCCGAGTGGGGCACAACACCATTGGAGATGTTCGGATAGGAGAGATGATCGAGGGAAGATCATCATGAGGTAAGAGTAAACAATAGACTGACACATTCAACTTTTCTCTTATGGCCAATATTCAGGATATCTATGAGCCTCAGGTATTCAAGGAAGCAAAAGGAAGACCTGAATGGGAAAAGGCCATGGAGGCCGAACATGAAAGTTTGATGAAAAATTAGACTTGGGATCTCATAGCTCTTCCATCAGGGAATAAATGCATTGGCTGCAAATGGGTGTACAAGGTCAAGTACAAGGCAGATGGTACACTTGACAAGTACAAAGCACGGTTAGTTGCTAAAGGATTCTCTCAGCGAGAAGGCATTGACTATGAGGAGACTTTTGCTCCTATAGCGAAGTTGAGCACTATTCGTCTTGTTCTAGCCATGGCAGCACAACAAGGCTGGAAGGTCCACTAGATGGATGTGAAAAGTGCCTTCCTCAATGGAGATTTGAAGGAAGTGGTATACATGTGCCAACCAGAGGGGTTTCAGGTTGCAGGGAAGGAGCATCTAGTTTCCAGACTAAAGAAGGCTCTATATGGTCTGAAACAGGCACCAAGGGCATGGTACATCAAGATTGATAGGTATTTGGTTCAACAAGGGTTCCAACGGAGTCCTTTAGATTCCAACTTATATGTCAAAAGAGTTGGTAATGAGATCATTCTTCTGGTTGTTTATGTGGATGATATCATTATTACAGGTAGTGAGGAAGATGCAATTACATG
>SNQJ01S0010960.1:237470-263599 GCA_010110895.2 Picea sitchensis
CAGATAAAGAGGTCAGATTAAATCCCATCATGAAGAATTTAATCATCAATGGATACGTCGATGAGCACCACACGCCAACTGTCAAAAGGAAAAGGAGCAAACAACAGAAGACAAAAGTTAAAGTTGAATTGGTTGAAAGCATTGGGGAAAACCAACCTGCTTGGATTGACACTTTAAAGGAACAAATTGCTAATATGAAATAGACTTCAAACTAAATTAAGTATGTTTCATAAAATTTTGTAATAATATAGACATGTGGCTTTCAAAGTGAAAATCACAAATATGTCAATTATTGATTATAACGTCCCTTGGAAATTAGGAGTACAATTGTCGTACGTTACTCCTTCATTGTAACTGATGCCTATTTTGGGTATTTTGGGAAGACGATTCATTTTGAATCCCGAATTTAAATTATTTATATATACTATTACAAAGAAAAAGTTGAAGGGATTGGAGAGGGGCTTTCCCTCTTAGCAGGAAGAATTTGTAACTTTTGGAGCTTTGATGGAATATATATGATGAATCTTTTTTTGAAGTCTCTATGAAAAGATTGTAATGGTGGTGATATGAGTTTTGTTTTCTCTCGTTGTATGTGTTTCCTGTTTTCTTCAATTCCATTTACACTGTCTTCTATTTAAATTGGAGAGTTAAAAGCTCAGAATTCGTCTTATGATGCTCTCAGCTTAAGAAATTTAAACTATGTATGCTTTTCTCTTAACTATTTGAGAATTCACTCCGACAGTGTTATGATATTTTTATGTGTTCTCTTTTTCTAACTACATCTTGCTTAAATATCATTTACAACTTAGATTCATTACCTCATTTAGCCTTTATCCTTTGGAGATTTCAGTCGACTAGTCATTATTTTCATTCATTTTCATAATTTCGACTCCATAGCCCTGGGTGTCCCTCCCCTTTCTAGCCAACAAATTTACAAAACCTCTAAAAAATAGTAATTATAGCTACCGAGTGCCCAAGAAATATCAAGTGACATGAGAGATCCCTCTTTGAGTTGAGCAGGCTAGGGCCCATCTCTAAAGTTGGTTGAAACAATTACCTCTGTCGTTTGTCTATTCAGCCGGAAAAAAATTACAGAGTGCTAACATTTTGGTGTCGTTGCCGAGGAGCCAAGGTGAAATTTTCCCTGGGAAAGAACGACATGGTTGGGTTTTAAGGTCTAAAAGAAACAGACAGTTAGGCACATATTGGCTGTATTTATGCTCTGGCGACTCCACACATCAAAAAATCAGTTTGAAGGTGATTCCACTAGAAAAAGAATCCAAAAATTTAAATTTTCACTGGCGAATCCACTCTCAATGTAGAATCCAGCATCCAAAACATCATCGATGACTCCATTGTCTGAAGATGAGATCCCTTGACAGAGGTATGAAAAGGAATCATGGAAGAAAACAAGTACTTAAAATTAGATTTTCTTCAAGGCATTATCTTGTTTGTTGTAAGTTTCTTCTGGTCCTTTTATGAACATACTAGACAAATGTTTCTTCACCTATTGCATGCAAATGATGATCATGATAAACCTGAAATTGCATATCCTCCTTTTAAGATTATACAAAAAATTCCTCAGTTTATTACTGACTTGGATCAAAATCTCCCACCTAAACCACATGATAACTATGACCAAGTTGATAAGCCTCATGAGACCAAGGTTGATATTTCATCCCTTGTACTTGATTCAACACCTTCCAATATCCATCACAGATACAAACTTTTAAAATTACCCCACCTCCTTCATGATTTTCCTCCAAGGCATTATGAATACTTACCTGTGTTTGATGGGGAACATGGTGGCATCATGGCTGAAAAACACGTCCAAGGGTTTGGGCATTTGATAGATTTGTTTGAGATTTACCATGATGATGTTTGTATGAGAGCCTTCTCTCAATCCTTGAAAGGGGACACCAAATATTGGTTTAAACATTTGGAGCCAAAGACAATTATCTCATGGGAGGAATTGAAGAATGTCTTTTTAAAGTTTTGGGGTAGAAATAAATCTTTGGATCTACAACTTACACAATTTTATGCCTTAAAAAGGAAGAGCAATGAAACCCTTTCTATATTCAGTAGAAAGTTTTCCAGTATCTATTACAATTTTCCCAAAGAAATTCAACCCACTGAAGCTGTTGCCATGCTCCATTATGCAACTACTCTTCATCCAGATTTGTCTTTCCTCTTAATGGAAAGAAGACCTAAGTCCTTACAACAAATGTTTAATGATGCTCAGGAGATTCAACACAATATCTAGGCATGTGAATGAATTCTAAATGAGGGGTTGGATGCTAAAGAACATGAAAGTGAATATGAACAAAAAATGGTTGATTGGATTCTTGAACATAGAGTTGATAATATCATAGGTTCTCTTGAAGTTTTCAATGCTAATGATTTTGCAGAAGATTATATTCCACCTCTTGAAGGGGAAATCACTCGTACAATTTCTGATACACCCCATGATAAGCATGAAGATGATTGTTTCATCTATTGATTTATGGGCAGTAAAGAAGATGAGTGTGCAAATCAGTCTATTGAAGAGCAAGTTGATGCTCCAAGTTTTTTCTTGCTAGGTGACATTACAGGTATTGTCGATTTTCCCATATATGATGAGTATGATAGTGATTATGAGGTGGGATTTTTAGAGCAACCACTTGCATGCTCTCCCCCTGAAAGTGTTCCTTTTCAGCAGTACAGTGAAATTCATCGGCTTTCATATCATAGCTATAGAGAAGAAGGTAATGAAGAAGCTGAAATAAATTATTTGCCTTTGTGTTTTTCTTTATTTAAATTGTTGAAAGAAAATGCTAAGATCATAATTGAAACAAAGGAAAACATGTTGATACTAAATCACACTGATTCACTAAGAAAATTTGATAAGGAAATGCAGCCATTGGTCAGAGAGAAGTTTGAAAATAAATATGTTCAACAACCTAGAAAAATGGAAAGATGTACATCAAATGGAAGAACCTTGCCATTGTGTTTTTCTTCTTTCAAGTTACTAAAGCAAGATGTCAATAATATTCCAAACCAAATTTTTTCCAGATGTGATGTTGAATATCCAAAATACAATGAACTTGCAAATGAAAACCACCTTCCATTATGTTTTCCATCCTTTGAATTTTTGAAAACAAATCATGAAAAAACAGAGGAAGCAGGAAAGTATGACTGTAATGACACTGCTTCACATGGGAAAATTATTATCAGCGAGGAAGATCAACAGTTTTCATATACATTAAATGATCGCATGGATGATTACATAGAAGGATATTTCAATTCAGACTTGCAACCTGTGCTCAACTACTGGGCTGAAACTGAAGATGAAGTTGATCAAGAAATTGTTGTTAAAGGTCATTTTCTTTCTCTTGAAACTCACGAAGATATGCAAAAAGATTTCCAGCAAGACAAAGTGTTTCAAAGTTGTCTTTCTTCCCCTAAGAATGATGTGATTGCTAAATTTCTAAGTGGCATAATAGAGATGAGGATTCTGAAGATGCATATACAGAAACTTCAAGCATCAGACAAGCGAATAACATAGAGTTTCACGAAAGAAATAAAACAGTGCATGCCACTTTCCAATCAAAAACATAGAAAGATGATGAAGAGGCAGTTGTTCTATTTGATTCCTTTGGAACTCATGGTTTTGAAAATACATCCATGAAAACCCTAGACTGTGGAATAGTTCATGATGTCATTTGTTCATATTTTCAAGGATATTATAAACAAGAACTTACTTCCATCCATTCATATGAAAGGCAAAATGACATTCTTCAAGCAAATTTCTAGAAGGTTAATAAAACCAAGTCAGAATTGTTTAATGAACAAAAGGATAGCCTCGATTCACATAATATGGCTGTCATACTTGTGGATTTTCAAGAATGTATGAATACTTTTGTTGATATGCACGAAGGAGTAGACAAACCTGTTGCTGTCATTCCGTGTGAAAAGGTTCTCAGGATTAAATAAATAGTGCGAGAACAACAAATAATCATGAAAGAAACTTGTATTTCTGCTTGGGGTCATAAAAAATGAATGTTCTTTCATGGGTTTGATGACCCTGTGGCGTGCTATATGGAGAATCCTAGTGGAAAAAATATACAGCTTATGATAGGTTGTAAACTTAAAAATGGAGACGATGGTCGACCAACGTCAGCGTTAAAAATGGACTGTTTTCTGCCAGGGAGTTTATTTCAGCAAACACTACTTTTCGATTCAGATGATTGTTGTTTACATCAGTCCCAACAGATTTTCCAACCTCTTAATGAAAATCAACAGGGTAAATCACCTGAAAAGGTGAACACAGTGGAAGAACTGAAACATAATTGTTATTTACGCATGTGTTGGAAGATACGTTTACAGTTTGGCTAGAAATGGTGATTAGTCCTAATGTTTTTGAAATCCTAAGATTCAAATTCATATATAACTTCTCGGATGAGTTACCAGTAGATAAATTTTGGAACAAGCATGTGCAAATTAAACGAGCAGTAGGTGAAGTGGTGGCATGGCTGCATTAGCATTTTCATTTCACTTGATTGGCAGATCATTTCAATAATTTAGGGTATATAGGTGCGAATAAGCTTGATAATCAAGGATTTTTTGAGTTTTAATTTCTAAAAAAAGTATTCAGTTGAATTGTTAGCAGTATATTTGGTATCCAGTCTCCAGGATAAGACAAGGTACACACCTGTAGTGGGAGAAACCCAATGGATGAGGCACCAGGTCTACATGTTATTTTCTACCTCGCAGGGAGGGTAACATCCCCAGTTAGAGCCAATGTTATCACTGTAACAATTTCTTGGAACTCAAGACTTAAGACTTAGCAGGATGTCAAATTAGTATAGAAGAGTGATAGACTGGTGGGATGAAGCTACATATAGAAAACGAGTTAAATATGGTGGAGATCTGATATCGATTGGATCCGATGAACTGTAGATCATGGGCGTTGCAGATCAACGTTCATAAAGTGTATCGGGCCCAAAACTAGCTCAGAGTTTAAACCCTTGAAAGTGGGCCGATCAAAATACCATGGTTTTGCGTCGAAGCTACGTGGTGCCCCCAAATGGATATTGAGGGAAAAAGCGGTTGATCTTGAAACCGCTAAATTACACCCCGATGTCACGTGTCAAGACATCATTGAATGTGTAAGGTCCAAAGATCACATGTAGAAAAGGAAGGTTGAAGACTAGTCAAATCACCTTGAAGCACTTGTCCGAGTACTTTTCGTCTGTGTTATACCAAGTGGACGCCGCCAAAGGACTGATTCGAAAGCTCATCATTTGAACTAAGAGGCCGAACGTGATAAGMTGTAGTCATCACTAGTACTTTCATTAGTAACCTATGATTGGTTCTAAATGACRACTGCCTTTCAAAATATGGATGACATTACTCTGTTTTGGGCAATTAACATTTCATTCCTGAACATGATAATTACAAACCGAATCAACTTCTTAATTTCTATAAAATTAAGGGAGATAAGCTCGTGCTTTCTGGGAAACCAGAGAAAATGGATGAGACAGACCAAGCAACCTCTAGTGAACCAGGTATTCCAACAATATGACAAATTTATCGGTAAAAAGGAAAGAAAAGCTTGTTGTGCGAATACTGGCAACAAAGTTCCACACAAAGCCTGTAGAAGAGCCATAAGCAGATAAAGAGGTCAGATTGAATCCCATCATGAAGGATTTAATCATCAATGGATACGCCGATGAGAACCACATGAAAACTTTCAAAAGGAAAATGAGCAAACGACGGAAGACAAAAGTTGAAGCTGAATTGGTTGAAAGCGTTGGGGAAAACCAACCTGCTTGGCTGGACACTTTAAAGGAAGAAATTGCTAATCCTAAATAGACTTCAAACTAAATTAAGTATGTTTCAGAAAATTTTGTAATAATATAGACATGTGGCATTCAAAGCGCAAATCACAAATATGTCAGTCGTTGATTATAACATCCCCTGGAATATAGGAGTACAATTGTCGTACGTTACTCCTTGATTGTAACTGATGTCTATTTTGGGTATTTTGGGAAGACGATTTGTTTTGAATCTCGGATGTAAATTATTTATATATACTATTACAAAGAAAAAGTTGAAGGGACTGGAGAGGGGCCTTCCCTCTTAGCAGGAAGACTTTGTAACTTTTGGAGTTTTGATGGAATATATATGAAGAATCTTTTTCCGAAGTCTCTATGAAAAGATTGTAATGGCGGTGATATGAGTTTTGTTTTCTCTCATTGTATGTGTTTCATGTTTTCTTCAATTCCATTTACATTGTCTTCTGTTTAAATTGGAGAATTAGAAGCTCATAATTCGTCTTATGATGCTCTCAGCTTAAGCAATTTAAACTATGTATGCTTTTCTCTTAACTATTTGAGAATTCACTCCAACAATGCTCTGATATTGTTATGTGTTATCTTTTTCTTCCTACATCTTGCTTAAATATCATTTACAACTCAGATTCATTGCCTCATTTAGCCTTCATCCTCTGGAGATTTCAATCGACTAGTCATTATTTTCATTCATTTTTGGAATTTTGATTCCATAGCCCTGGGTGTCCCTCCCCTTTCTAGCCACCGAGTGCCCAAGAAATATCAAGTGACATGAGAGATCCCTTTCTGAGTTGAGAAGGATAGGGACCAACTCTAAATTTGGTTGAAACAGTTACCTGAGTTGTTTGTCTATTCAACAGGACAAAATTTACAGAGTGCTAACATGAGGCACCTTGCCTTTCAAGGTACAAGTTAATTTTGATATTCCCGTATTTGAAGGACAAATAGATGCAAATGCCCTAGAAAAATGGGTAAATATGCTAGAAGGTTATTTCTCTATTCACAGTTTTTCCGATAGGGAAAAGATCACATTCGAACTCCTTAAAGCTTTCCCCCATGTCAAACATTGGTGGGAAACTTACCGGGAGCAAAGTTCCATAGAGGAGTCTGGAATATATGGGGCCGAGCCCACTTGGATTTTTTTGTGGATGTAGTTAAGGAACAATATTACCATGTTGGTAACTATGATGACTAGTACATAAGATGGACCCCGTTGTGTCAAGAGAGGGACCAAGAAGTGCCAGAGTTCACCAATACCTTCCATACATTGTGCACCAAGTTGGGTATCAAATATTATGAGTGACATTTGGTTCTAAAATACCACGGGGATCTACACAAATACATCCAAACTGAAATGGAGTTTCTGGACATCTCATCGTTGGGTGTTGCCTATCGATATGCTGTCAAAATTGAGCAAAAAGTTAGGCACCAAAAAAAACAAGAGTTCGGGTCTGCAAATCCGAAACAACCAAAGTATGATAAAGACGTCCTTAACAAACAGCCTCCTGAAAACTAGTCTAAACCACAGGAAAAGAAGGGTCAAGGGAAGATGATGAAGGAAACTAGAAAGTGGTGTGATTTCCATAAAATCCCCTGGCACAAAACTGATGAATGTCGCTCAAAACAATCATTGGTGGCTGAGAACAAAGACAAGGAGTCAAACCTAGATTCAAAATTTGATTAAGAAAACACTAGCAGGAGACATATCATCGACTCAGGCCCCACTGCTACTATCATGACCGTAACAATTCAACTAGAAGAACCAAAATATCCTAAAGAGGGGCAGTGCCTCTTCCATTCACAAATGTGGGTGAAGGGGACCCCGGTGCATTTTATTGTTGATAGTGGAAGCCAGAAGAACGTCATCTTAGCAGAGGTCGTCAAATATTTGGGATTGTCGACAACACAACACCTGCAGGCATACAACATCGGGTGGCTTTGCCAAGGTCGAGATCTTAGTGTCATCCAATAGTGTCTATTTTCATACGACATCCATCCCTTCAAGGATGAGGTATTATATTATGCTGCCCCACTAGATGTCTGTGATATATGTGGAAGCGCCATGATATTTATGAGTCTCAAACTCGTAGTCTCATTGTTACTCTGGGGGGTCATCTTTACGGGATACCAAAGGTATTTCCAACTATTGTCCCACCTAAATAGTGTCACAAGGTAGTATCGCATACTACAAAATTCAGCTTCTTCACAGTCTGTTCAAAAGGTGAACAAAAGAACATCGCAACCGCTATAGCCTTAGTCCAAGCACCTTTTGTCTAGCAGAAGTAGGTCGATAAGATTGAATCAAAGCACAAGGATTCCTTCTGCACACAGTCATCTCATGCATCCAGAATAGTTAAAAATATCCAACCCTTCCAACCATAGGTTTGTGACAGGATTCAACAAGCTAAGCAACACAACTTCTCTAGCAAGGCAAGCAACTCATCAAGATGCAGATTCAACAAACGCTTTCCCCTCTCCCCCATGAACTCAACACAATGGATACCATTTCTTCCTAAGGAGGGGGGATTTATCTAGGTGGATATCGGTGGCCACCCACCTATTCCAACTGGCTCAAAACAATCTTCTGGCAATTTACTATTTTTATGAGGTTTTCAGTTCCTAAACTTTTGTGGCCATTTTGAGGGCCTAAATGAAATTTTTCCAGGATTGATCACCCAAAATATAGGTATAGGATTTTATTAAGCCCCCAAAATCAATATCCTCGATGATACCTTTCCAACGAGCTATTGTTCTCCCCAAATGGAGATCGTATGCCAAAGTTACGCCCCCATGAAGTTGAAACACCAAACTACCCAAAACAGGGTCCACCAAACTGTTGGCTTTTCATCTTCCAGGGTTAGGGTTTTGGATTTTCTTTATGTTAAAAATGCCTTTAGAGACTCATTCAAATCATCTTCTTTCCAATGTGAGTAGTTGTCACATCTATTCTTAGAGATAAGCTTCCACCATTCTAGAAAGTCTTTCACTCTGTATTTCTACATTTTTGTACATTTTGCTCATCAATAGAAATTGTGTATTACTATATCTTTGTGTTTATGGTTGAATCTCTAATATATATTTCTGTTATAATATTGGATATCTGAGATATCTCTGTACATTTCCTTATTATATCTCCACTCTCATTTCGTGCCGAAAATAATATGAATTAGTGATATCAGAGCAAGCTACTCTTGATCATTTGTTTTAGTGCATGTCCCCAACGAGGTATGAGTATAGAAAATTGGGTCTTGAGCTTGCCTCTCTTGAGAAAAATTTCTCTCACATGCCCAAGAAAAAATCCATGGTGGAAGACAATAAAAACGACTGAGCATATGATTGTATTAATATGTTGCTTGAGCAAGCTCTCATGCGACAGAGGGATGAAATGATGGAGAATTTTGCCCACATCCTCCAACGCCTGTTGATAACAACCGACATGTCTTCATCAAGTGGCCAACTTGGAGGAACCTCACATTTCAAGGTAAAATTTAATTTTGGTATTCTCGTATTTGAAGGACAGATCGATGTAGATTCCATAGAAAAAATGTTAAATCTGCTAGAAGGTTATTTCTATGTTCACAATTTTTCTGATAGGGAAAAGATCACCTTCACACTCCTTAAATATCTCCCCCATGTCAAACATTGGTGGGAAACTTACTGAGAGAAAAGTTCCATGGAGGAGTCTAGAATATATGGGGTCGAGCCCGCTTAGGATTTTGTTTTGGATGCAATCAAGGTACAATATTACCCTATTGGTAATTATGATGACTAGTACATAATATGGACCATGCTGCGTCAATAGAGGGGATAAGTAGTGTTTAAGTTCACCAATACCTTCCATACCTTGCGCACCAAGCTGGGTATCAAATATTCTGAGCACCATTTGGTTTTGAAATACCGTGGGGCTCTACACAGATACATCCAGACTGAAATGGAGTTTATGGACATCTCATCGTTGGGAGATGCCTATCGATATGCTGTCAAAATCGAGAAGAAATTTAGGCACCATAAAAAATGAGAGTTCAGGTCTGGAAATATGCAACAACCAAAGTATGATAAAGACAACCTTAATTAACAAGAAGCCTCCTAAAAACCAGCCCAAGCCACCGGAAAAGAAGGGTCATGGGAAGACGAAGAAGGACATTGGAAAGTGGTGTGATTTCCACAAAATACCTTGGCACAACACTGATGAATGTCTCTCAAAAAAATCATTGGTGGCTGAGATCAAAGACAAGGAGTTGAACCCAGATTCATAATATGATTCAGAAAACACTGGCAGAAGATAGATAATCGACACAGATCCCACTGCTACTCCCGCAACCGCAACAATTCAACCAGAAGAACCAACAGATCCTGAAGAGGGGGAGCGTCTCTTCCATTCACAGATGTGGGTGAAGGGGACCACGCTGCATTTTATTGTTGATAGCGGAAGCCAGAAAAACCTCATCTTAGCAGAGGTCGTCAAACAATTGGGATTGTCAACAACACCACACCCGCAACCATACAACATCGGGTGGCTTCGCCAGGGATGAGATCTTTGTGTCAACCAACAATACTGAGTTTCATATGGCATCCAACCCTTCAAGGTTGAGGTATTATGTGATGTTGCCTCGCTGGATTTCTGTGATTTTCTTTTGGTCAAACCATATATGTGGAAGCACCATGCTATTTATGAGTCTTGACATCGTAGTGTCATTACTACTTTGGCAGGTCATCTCTACAAGATACGAGAGTTAGTTCCAACTACTGTCCCACCTAAACAATGTCGCAAGGTAGTATCTCATACTACAAAATTCTTCTTCTTTACTGTCTATTCAAAAGGAGAACAAAAGAACATCGCAACCACTATAGCCTTAGTCCAAACAAGGATTCCTTCTACACACAGTCATCTCATGCAGCTAGACTAGTTAAAAAGTTCCAACCCTTCCATCCACAAGTTCATGACAACCTTTAACAAGCTAATCAACACAACTTTTCCAGCAAGGCAAGCAACTCATCAAGATGCACATTCAACAAATGCTTTCCCCTCTCCCTCGGGAACTCAACTCAATGGAGACCATTGCTTCCTAATGAGGGAGGATTTATCCAGGTGGATATCGATGGCCACCCACCTATTCCAATTGGCTCAAAACAATCTTATGACAATTTACTATTTTTAGCAGGTTTTCGGTTCCTAAACTTTTGGGGCCATTTTGAAGGCCTAAATGAATTTTTTTAGGGATCTAGAACTTAAGTGATATACGAAGGATTTGATTGAGCCCCAAAAATGAATCTATTCGAAGACACCTTTCCAACGAGATATTGTGTGCCCCAAAAAAATATCGTATGCCAAAGTTACGCCCCCGGGAAGTTGATACACCAAACTACCCAAAATGGGGTCCACAAAACTATTGGCTTTTCATCTTCTAGGTTAGGGTTTTGGATTTTCTATATGTTAAATAGGCCTTTAGAGACTCATTGTAATCATCTTCTTGCAAATTTGAGTAGTCGTCACATCTCTTCTCAAAGATAAGTTGCCACCATTCTAGTGAGTCCTTCACTTTGTATTTCTACAGTTTTGTACATTTCGCTCATTAATAGAAATTGTGGATTACTTAATCTCTATGTTTGTGGTTTCATCTCTAATATATATTTCTGTTATAATATTGGATATCTGATATTTTTTTGTACATTTCTTTATTATATCTTTGATCTCATTTCATGCCAAAAATAATCAGGATCACCTTGCCAATAGGAGGACCATGGCTCGAGTTTTGTAAGACACATGGGCATGATCCATATCATTTTCCAATGATTCAGAAGTATAAGACAATGCCAAAGAGATCTTATTTCATTTTTTTCAAATTAGTGGGTCATGATGACAAGGACTGTAGAATGCTGGAATTGATGAGGGAAAGAACTTCGGACACTTACATGGTGCAAGCAGAGATGATGACAGGACAAGCTGCACTGCAATTCAATAATGTGAAACCACAATTCAATCCCATGCGGCCGCAATACAACAATGCACAACCACAATATAATCTTGTGTAGTATAACCAGGTACCCCAATACAATGCACCACGCGGAGATAGAGGTGGAGGATGAGGCAAAGGAGGATTTGGATGGGGAATATGAATATTAGTCTGCCACAACTGCCAACGACCATGACATTATGAAAGAGACTGTCCACTTCCACCCATGACATGCATGTATTGTTGCGTAGTAGACCACAACACAGAATATTGCCCAACACTATTGGGAAAAATTCAGGAAAAAATGAACCAGAACAATCAGAATGTCTAGTGGATTTATGTAGAAGCCAGGGATGATGGAAATAATATCAACATAGTTACTCAAGGAGGAGCCGAGACAAGATTTGATGTAGCAAAGAAGGATCCAACCCAACATCAATGGGTCAAGAATAATACTCATGCACAAAATCATTTTGACGTGCATAAAGAAAAGGAAACATTTAAGGAAGCCAAACATGAGATCCTAAAAGAGAACATTGCATCTACATCAATTGCACAACAAACTCAAGATCCACCAATATACGAGATGACATCTTCAATGGATCACACCAACAAAGGAAAACTTTTAGAACAAGTAAGTAACATAAATACCTTTCTGCAATCTTGTGTTAAGTTATTGAATGATCCATTATCCATTAAGGTCTTACATAATTTTGTAGAAAGATGCAACATAGAAGTACAATGGAAGTTGTAACATAAGACAATCAATCATCTCCATACAATAATAAGAACAAGTAGAGAATTCAGGATAAATGCCAACATTGGGGATTTCAATATGGGATATATCATACTTGATTTAGGCTCCGAAGTAAACATCTTACCTCATAAGACATGGTCGTGTATGGGGGAACCCACATTAGGATATTCACCTTTCCAATTGAAATTAGCAAATCAACATAGAGTGTTACCAATTGGATGAATTAAAAAGTGTGACAGTAGACTTGGATGGAGTGCGCACTGTGGTCGATTTCAAAGTGATAGAGATAGTATATGGCACAACACCCTACCCAACATTAGTTGGATTGTATTGGGAATTTGATAACTAGGTTGTGATCAACCCGAAGACAAGGAAAATGAATTTTGAATTAGGTGAATATAGAGTGATTGCACCATTGGATCCTTCAGAAGGAGAAAGGTTTGTAGAGGCAACATCTTTGGACTTGGAAGAAATAAACCAATTATATAGTACCACCGCATGAGAAGAATATTATGTCAACCCAACCATGGATGGGGTCCTTAGCTGGAGGAGTATTACATCATGTGCTTCAGACTCTGATACAGGTCTCGAGAACTAGCAACCAAGACTACATGAAGTCTCCACAAGAAGGTGAGAAAGAATAGACTGTGCAGTAAGGTGGGTTGCTACAAATATAAGGGAACCTCCCACTTTTGATGGGTTGAACGACTTAGAATAATTTCTAAAAAATTATGAGGAGGAAGTTTTGGAAAATCATAGGTTGTTATCCCTAGATATTGCACTCAAGGAAACACTTGCTAGATGGTGGGGTGCACACAAAGAAAAAATTCAGGACTGGTATCAGTGTAAAAGGGTACTGTGCATTAGATTTTGCATAGAACAAGGGAGAAATATATTGCATAAGTATGATGGGCGAGGAAGGCTAGTTGAACACCTAGAGAAATGCAGAGCACAATGGAGGTTGACACCACTAGAGGAATGGCCTCATTACTTTATTCATACATTGGAAGGGATACCAAGGAACTGGTACATAGACCCGAAGATGCACAAAGGAAAAAAAGAATGGACAGTATTACAACAAAATTTTGCGGTAACTTTCTCATTTGAGCATGAGAAACCCACTATTGATTTAGCTCTGAAGCTGATATGAGGAACAATATTTTTTGAGGATACTGAGGTGGAGATTATAACAGAATATCAACAGTAGAACAAATGTATAGTCAAAGACTTACTCTCATGTTATCATGTCACATAAGAAGTACCATATGAAGATAATCCACACAACATCCAAATAACAAATATTGAAGGAGCGAGAGAGGTGGAAGGTCCATCTATGGAGTCAGAAGCATTTGCTGCATCAATTAAGGTAAAGAATGTCAACATTGGGACAAAATAAAACCCTAAAATGGAAAGCATTGGAGACTACTGGGATGAGTAGACACTAGAAATAAAAACAGAGTTACTGCACGAATACAATGACTTATTTCTAACAACCTTTATAGAGATGAAAGGAATAACATGTGATCTAGGTGAGATGAAGATACCCCTAAAGCCATATATTAGACCTGTCAGACATAGATCATACAGGTTGAATCTAGTGTATAAGCAGAAAGTGAAAGTAGAACTTGACCAAATGTTAGAAATTGGTATCATAGAGCCAGTGGAGGAATCTGAATGGGTCAGTACCATGGTAGTATAGGAAAAGAAGCAAGGAGGGATAAGAATTTGTGTAGATCTAAGGAAATTAAATGATGCTTTCTTACAAGATCCTTTCCCTACCCCTTTTATAGATGAGGTTTTGGAGAATGTGGGAGGCCAGGAATCATATTCATTCACAGATGGATTCTCAGGTTATCATCATATCAAAATAGCTCCAAAGGATAGGCATAAGACTACCTTTGCTACAGAATGGGGATCATACCAATATACAGTTATGCCCTTTGGATTGATGAACGCACCAACTATCTTTTCAAGGGTGGTCATAGCCGCTTTTAAAGATTTCATACATAATTTTTTAGAAGTATATTTGGATGACTGGATTGTTTTTAGTCTGTTGAATGATCATGTGGAAGTTTTAAGACTAATGTTGGAAAGATGCAAGCAATGTCAGATTTCATTAAACATCAAGAAGTGTATTTTCGACACACCTTTTGGGATACTCTTGGGACACATAATGTGAAGACAAGGTTTACTGGTTGGCCCTGCTAATATTGTTGTAATTGTGAGCTTACCACCACCAAATTCAGTGCACTAGTTAAGATCCACACTTGGACATACATGGTACTACAATAATTTTATCAAGGGCTATGCACAAATTACTGCACCAATGGAAAAATTGTTGAAGAAGGACACCGAATTTCATTGGAACGAGGATTGTCAGTAGGGATTGGATACCTTGAAGGAGAAAATGGTGACAACAACTATCTTAGTGTTTCCAGATTGGGAAAAGACATTTCATGTGCATGTAGATGCATCAACAATAGCACTTGGAACAATTTTTGCGCAAGCATGAGTAGGTGACTTAGATCATCCTATAGCCTTTGCAAGCAAGAAGTTACCATAATCCGAGTAGAATTACAACACCACAGAAAGAGAAGGCCTAGCCATGGTATATGCACTATATAAATTTAGGCATTACTTATTGGGAAATAACTTTAAAATTTTCACAGATAATTCTACCTTCAAATATCTATTCCACAAGCCAATGTTGGGGGGGGAGGATCTGTAGATGGTTTTTATTGTTCCAGGAATTTGATTTTGAAGTAATAGTCAAACCAGGGAAGTTGAATGCAGGACCCGATCACTTGTCAAGGATAACCAATGGAGAATAACCTACTAACTTAGAAGACAACTTCTCCGATGCACAATTATTTTTTGTACAGGTAGTTGATGAGTACTTCACTAATGTCATTGAATTCTTGAGTATAGGAGTGGCGCCAAAGGAGTTTAGTACTGCGCAGAAGAAAAATCTGGTAGTCCAAGCTGTAGAGTATCAACTCATTGTAGGTCATTTATACAAGCTAGGTGCAAACAACATCTAGAGAAGGTGTGTATTGGAACATGAATGGCCCATGGTTTTAGCAGAATCTCATGAAGGTATGGCTAGAGGACACTATGCAGGAAAATCTACCACATAGAAGGTATTGCATGCATGTTTATGGTGGCCAACAGTTCATAAAGATGCGAAGGAATATTGCTAGAACTATGATGTCTGTCAGAGGGTTTGAAAACCCAACAGGAGGGATGAGATGGCCCTAAGATCCCAAGTAACTCTTCAGGTATTTGACAAGTGGGCAATATATTTTTCCAGACCTATTAATACACTAGTGAGAAGGTCAAGATATAGATACATCATTACCGTGATAGAATACTTAACCGGATGGGTAGAAGCAACACTAGTCAAGGATTGCAACGTAGATACAACAACACACTTCTTATTTAAGCAGACGATTACAAGATTTGGATATCCCAGGATTCTAATGAGTGACCAAGGAACCCATTTTATTAGTAGTACCATCAAGGCCATAACCGAGGGATTTGAATTCTATCACAAGAAGAGTACACCATATCATCCTCATGAAAATGGGATAGTAGAAGATTTCAACAAGATTATGGAGAATGCATTGACAAAGATCTACAAGGTTAACATAGATGATTGGGATTTGAAAATACCAACAATATTATGGGCATACAAGACTACATGCAAGAAGTTGACATGACATATACCATTCAAATTGGTGTATGGACAAGAAGCAGTGGTTCCATTAGAATTTTTGGTACCCATTCTGTGCGTAGCAATAATTACACATATGACACAAAGAGGTGTAGTACAAGAGAGGTTAAGTCAATTAATGGAACTGGAAGAAGACAGGGTTCTGGCAGGATTCCACCAAGAGGTGCAGAAAGCAAGGGACAAAGCCTGGCATG
Source organism: Picea sitchensis (assembly GCA_010110895.2). Taxonomy (NCBI): domain Eukaryota; kingdom Viridiplantae; phylum Streptophyta; class Pinopsida; order Pinales; family Pinaceae; genus Picea; species Picea sitchensis. The sequence continues at coordinate 253,940 of SNQJ01S0010960.1, forward strand.
ACAAAAACATAAAAAATAATAGATTTAAGAAGGGAGACCTAGTTCTTCTCTATGACAACAAATTTTTGCAACATCCTGGTAAGTTAAGAATGCATGATCTAGGGCCATATCAAGTGAAGTATGTCACAGATGGAGGATTTGTGCAGTTAAAAGACTTGACAGGAGCCGACCTGAAAGGAATGGTGAACGATAATCGACTGAAATTGTATATGGACAGTCCACCTACTAACTCTCAATAGTCACAACACAATAAGGAAGCCATGTATATAGTGTACTATAGTAGATATTAGGAGAGAAAACCTTATAAAAAGACATAAAAAGGAGAAAAAGAAGAAAAAAGAAGACAAAAGCAACAAATGAAGAAAAATACAAAAAGAGGAGGAAGTGGTTGTACAACAGGAACGTGGAAAAAGTCGCACACAACAACTGATGTGCCAAAATTTGGACGACTGCACGCAAGAAAAATCGGACATGGTGCAAATGCACGGAAAAAGTGAAAAAATGCGGCCAAATATTTATAACCGGGTCTATAAAGAGTGGAAAGCATGAGTAGTTCAACAATTAGTGATTTTAGAGCACAAAGAGAGATGAAGAGCCCGAACTAGGATAAATTGGATAAGGATGATAACACTTGTCTACTCATCCAAGAGTATGACACCTCCAAAGGTTAGCGCTCCAAGGAAATATGTCAGGGTTACTCGACAGGGCCAAAGAAGGAAAGGATGGTGGCGCCCAAGAATGTCGTAGAACTGAAATATGTCACTACCTTAGAGATAGAGTCGCTCAACCCGATGAGGGTAGAGGAGGAAACATCGACAATTGCGCAAGGAGAAATGGGTCAGATCTTTGCAAACCCAAATGGAAACACAAACCCTAACCCAAAAACGCCTGCTAATCTAGAGGAAATGAAGGGCCAACACTGAGTTCATGATGAAGAGGAGGTGTTCGTCGAGGACATTACCAACTAGTCGGAAGCTAAGGGAGAATAATATGACACAACATAAATAGCAGCTGGAATCCAACCCGTCGTCAACTAGTTTTTGATCGACTATCGGAATGCACAGGACAATGAAACCGAGTTCCATTATTCCTGGCTCCTCATCCTCATTTCTTTGGCCGCTTGGCAGCAACCAAAATTCTTGGATTTTCTAGATAGTAAAGGGAAGTGCTACGCAGCCAGGTACGAAACCCTCTAGCAAGCCAAGGATACTAAAAATCAATAGGAAAATAGCATGGTGTTCGCCGTGATTCTTATCGATATACAATAGCCAATGTCAAATGTATGGCACATTCCTCTGGAGGTGTTCTAGGAGTATGAAGGGATTTCCAAGTTTAAGGCATCCATGCATCATATGTGGATACAGATCGCAAGAGATCCGAAGAAAAAATGGTTGGAGATGCAGTACTGTGTCTCAAGGGAAGAAGTGGATTGGATCATTAAATACTCGTCCACACAGTGGAAGGTGGTCATAGAAAATAAAGGAAACAAACCCAAGGAGAAAACTGAGGCATGCCCATCAACACAAACACGTAGTTCGACTGACAATACTAGAAAGGTTACAACACACACTCAAGCGTCCAGAAGCAACACAACATCGAAGAGGCCAATGAGGACAAAAACAAAGTTCAGGTTAGAAGTCAAGGGGGATGCCAAGAATGGAGAAACATCTGCCAGAGAGGAGGCACATATGAAGAAGAGTGGGGCCCTGATCCAGGGATCAAAATATGCTAAAAAATCAAAGTGCTCATAATTGCTTCAAAATGAACTCGTGCGTAGGCCTCGTCCTCATGATCCCAATGCAACTTGAATGAGTTCAAACGAATGTCGTATGTGAGCGATATCACATTCTATCCACTTTTCCAAACAAGAAAAAAATGTTGACTGTATAGTCCATATAGTCCGTACAATGCTGACATGGCAGGGTCATACTACTGACATGGCAGGGACGTACTACCGACATGGTAGGGTCGTACTACTAATGTGGTAGGGTCGTACTGGTGATGTGGCAGGGTCATACTGGAGATGTGGAAAGTGATCATACTGACACGTGGCAAGTGGTGACATGGAAGAGGGTGATGTGGCAAGGTGTGACATGCTTGTACGTGGACCTATTTGGCTTCGACAAATGGAGATGTGATGAGACAATGATATGGTGCCATGTGGCACCCCTCTGTGGTGTAAAAGGTTTTGTTTGCCTCCACAGGTTTTGAACCCACAACCTCCAGGCATGGGAATGACTTGGCGCAGGTTGGGCTATCAGCCCGCTTGCCACATGTTGCTTACCCCATAACCTTTGAAATCATATTTAAATTTGATTAATGTTTTAGTTAGATGCAGAAAGGGTTAGGGCTAAGCCCCAACCTTTGGTCTCGACCTTCCACATAACATTAGCACTGTAACCGAGGGTGCAGGGAACCACAAGTGTCATCCCAGAGACACTTGGCAACACATACGACTACCATTTGCACAAGAGGTGTCAACGAATCTGGTTTTAGTGCCTGGGACATGGCCATATGGGGGGAATGCGACCATAATCTCCGCCCCAAAAGGTGTTGGATGCCTAACGGTGTGCCAGATTCGCCCAATTAGTGGGATGTGTATGGGTGTTGGGTTTAGGCATGAGAAATGCTCAGAAGCCAAGTTCAGTTCACACAGGTGCGTTTTGGATGAGCAGAGACAACAACGAATTGGGAAAACTTCCAAGAAGGGATTCCAACTCATTTTTTGTCCAAACTAGGTGCAGGAAGATCCCAACTAGGGGTTTTTGGACGTTCTGGAGCCATTGAAACCATCTATTTCTCATTATGAGCATTGTAAAGAACTTATTTTGACACTTTGATCATTAATGAAAATGATCCATTGGAAGCTGGACTAGGAGATGTAGCCCAAGAGAGGGGTGAACTCCTTTGTCATTTTGTTGTGTTAATGTGTTTATTTTGATGGTTGTTTATGAATTTTTATGCTGCTCATGATTAAGTAAAAAACTCATTAATTTTTATGTGTTTGTAACTTGATCCTATTACCGAAGCACATACAATTTCACTTGCAATTTTAAAGAGACACAAACCTTTTCATTTTCAGATCAAGTTGGTATGAGAGCATAGGTTTTTGAAGGTTTGATTGTTTGCAAGTGTTTTTTTTTCTGATGCTTACAAGGTTGAATTTCACAAGAGGAGAAGGTCAACTTGTAGAGACAAGTTCTCAACTTTCAAGAAGGAGAACTACACAATCACCTCAAGATTCAAGGATATATTCACCAAGTATGGCTCATGAGGAGAGTCATGAAACTCTTACTTCAAAGGATGAAACTTTCAAAAAATCTTTCTATGATATGACAGAGATGGTGAAATTTTTATTTTAAGAAAGAAATGCAAGGTTGCAAGGTGAAATCTCAATCCCTCCAAAGGGTAATGGAGATAATGGTGATAAAATTCCAAAAGGAAATGGAGGGAATGGTTATACTCCACCTCCTTCACCTCCATCTTCCACCTCTTCTACCATTTCACAACCACCTCCAAATTTTGCAAAGGAACATGGTAAAACTCCTCTACAAGCTCCTTTGATTAAGCTTGATATTAAGTTTGAATTTCCTATGTACAATGGAGAGATAAATGCTGAGAAATTGGATAACTGGATTTGTCAGATTGAAGTGTATTGTAGAATACAAAGAATCAAAGATGATGAAACTAAGATTCAACTTGCTTCTGTTAGATTGGAAAGTGAAACACTCATTTGGTGGGAAGCCAAAACTCAAGAGGACATGAAGAAACATCGTAAAGTTTTATCCTCTTGGAACGATTTTATTGTTGCATTTAAAAGAAAATTTTATCCATTAGCATACATGCCAAAATCTATTATGGATTGGTAAAACTTTAGACAAGCTAAAGGGAAAAGTGTTCAAATATACACTCAATAATTTAGAAGAAGAGATTTGATTTTGGGTATAGATTTATCTTCTCAAGAAACTTTACTCAAATATATTGGAGGATTTCATAGCTACTTGAGGCACACAATACTTATGTTTAACACTACAAATCTAGATGAAGTTTGTGTACATGTAACTCATTTGGAACCAAGAGGGAGGAATGAACCTCAAGAGGGAGGAATGAACCTCAAGAGGGAAACAAGAAGACTTTTGTTAAAGGAGACAAGGGAAAGAGGAAATTCAAAGGAAATAGAAGAAAGAGGGAGAGAAACTCTCATGTAAAAATTGTTCAAAGGATGGCCATGATGAAGACCATTGTTGGAAACTTCATCTTGAAATGAGACCCAAAAAGTTCATCCATAAGGGGAAACCAAAGACTACTATAACTACACAACATGATTTAGGTTATGATTCAGGTGATGAAACAAAGATTACATCCATAGGTTTTCAAGGTAAGGATTCTATTGCAAGTACTAGTTCTTCAAGTAGTAGTAGCCTCAATGAAACTCAACATGAAAAATAAAGAATAAATCTTTTCCACATAAGGTTTATTTCAAATCATACCAAGATAGATACTCTTTTTTATACCAGATCTCAAGCAAACCTCATATCTAAAGACACTGTCAAGAGATTAAAATTGGAAACTACTCCACATCCTAAACCATAACCTCTTGGATGGATATGTGACAATTCCAAATTGCATGTGACAAGAAGGTGTAAACTTAGATTTGCCATCACTGGAAACTTTACAGATGACGTAGAGCTTGATGTTATTCCATTGGATATATGTGGTATTGTGTTGGGAAGCCCATATTTATATGATAGGAGAGGCATATTTCATCGTCACGAGAACAAGTATCTTTTGTTTAAAAATAGAGTTGAGTACATTGCTAGAAAACATACAAAGAAGCTGAATTTGTCACTTGTAAATGCTGGACAAATGAAGAGATTAGTCAATGCTAGTAAGAATTTTTTCCTCTTGATGATCAAACCCACAGACAATTTTGAAAAAGAAGTTTTCCAAGGTTGCGATGCAAAGTTGAAATCTGACTTATATGAGGTTGTTAACCAATATGATGAGATGTTTCAGGAACAAAAAGGATTGCTTCCAAAAAGGGGTATCCAACATGAGATACAATTGCAACAAAATTGTCTTCTTCCAAACATTGGTATGTATAGGATGTCAGTCACAGAGAATATTGAAATTAAAAAACAAATCCAAGAGTTTCTTGACAAAGGGGTCATCATGCCAAGCACATAGCCATGTGGGTCACCAATTGTTTTAGTTCCAAAGAAGGATGATACATGGCGCATGTGTGTAGATTCCAAGGCCTTGAACAAGATTACGATAAATAACCGTTATCCTCTTCCTAGAATTGACGATTTGCTTGATCAATTGAAATATGATAAGTATTTTACTAAGTTGGATTTGAGAAGTGGATATCATCATATTAGGATTGTTGAATGAGACACTTGGAAGACAACTTTCAAAACAAAGGAAGGTTTGTTTGAGTGTATGGTAATTCCATTTGGGCTTTGTAATGCTCATGCTACATTCATGAGAGTCATGAATGATGTTTTAAGGCCTTTTCTTGATGATTATGTGATTGTCTACTTGGATGACATTTTGATATTTAGAAAATCTCTTGAAGAGCATGTTATGCATGTAAAGCAAGTTTTGTATGTCTTAAAGAAAGATTTTTTTTTTTTGAAGATGTCTAAAAGTGAGTTTGGAAAGACCTCGCTTGTTTAATTGGGACATATTGTTGAAGGAGGAGAACTGAAAATTTATCCTTCCAAGGTCAAAGTCATTTTGGATTGGCCAAAGCGCAACAATGTGACATAGGTAAGAAGATTTTTGGGAGTAGCCCAATATTGGAGAAAGTTTGTAGCTAACTTCTCTTCAATTACAACTCCATTATATGCAGTGAGAAGCATCAAGCAAGTTTTCCAATGGGAAGGCAAGAAAAAAAAATATTTTGATTCATTGAAGGATAAGATTAGTTTAGCTCCAATTCTTGCACTTCCTAATTTGAGACAACCATTTGAGATCCAAACAGATGCAAGCAATTATGCAATGGGAGCAGTATTATTACAACATGGTAAGCCCATTTGTTTTCATTCCGAAACTTTTAATGGTGTTGTGATTAACTATCCTACTTATGATAAGGAGTTGTATGCATTGATACAAAGTGCGAAAAAATGGAAACATTATTTGTTGGGAAAATAAACTATCATTCACACATATCATCAACCATTGCAATACTTACAATCACAAATGAAGCTACAACAAGCAAGGCACTTCAGATGGATGAGTTTTCTACAAAAATTCCACTTTTTTATAAGGTATAAGAAAGTAATTTATAACAAAGTTGTTGATATGATTTCTAGTCCTATTGTTAGTGCTTCAGTTATTCTTAAGCATAATTCTACCATGCATGAGAGCTATGTTGAAAAATATTCTTTAGATGTTGATTTTAAAGAGGTTTCTGCAAATTTGTGTCATTCTAACTAAGTTGAGGAATTGGATTACCATGTGCATGATAAGATTTTGTATCATCTTGGCAAGCTATGTATTTGACAGGGTGAAAGAGTCAACATCATAAGGGAAGCACATTCTTCTCTTATTGCTGGCCACATTGGTGTAGGCAAGACAATGGATAATTTGCAAATGTATTTATATTGGCGTAAAATGAATGAAGGTGTTTCAAGATATGTAAGAGGATGTTCTTTATGTGCTACAAGCAATCCTAGCAATAGAAATTTGGGTTTTTATACTCCACTTATGGTTCCTTCTCATCCTTGGGAAATAATTTCCATGGAATTTGTAGGAGGTCTACCTATGTCTAAACAAAATCATGATTATCTTTATGTTGTGGTTGTTTGTTTCAGAAAAATGCGTATTTTGATGCCTTGTAAGAAGCAGGTTACAACTAAACAAACGACACAAATGTTCTTTCAACATGTTTGGGTACATTTTGGGTTGCCCAAATCCATTATTTCTAATCAAGATTCTTGATTTATTGGGAACTTTTGGTCAAGTTTATGGGAACTCATCACCAAGCTGAAAAAGAGCACAAATTTTTATCCACAAACCAATGGTCAAACAAAAGTGGTGAATAGAAATAGTAGTACATATTCTTTGTGGTTATTGCAACAAACATCCTAAGCTTTGGGATGAACATATACACTACATTCAACATGCTTACAACTGGGATAAGCACTCTTCAACTCAAACATCTCCATTTGAGGAATGTTTTAGTTATTTGCCAAAATCTCCTTTAGATTTTATCTTTGGGAAATATATGGATATTGATAGTCAATATGACATTGATAGAGCAAAGAAGTTCATTGAACAAATTTAGTTGGTGCATCAAATGGTACAAGAATAGTTAGAAAAGATCGAAGCCAAGTACAAGACAAGACATGACAAGCATTGTATTGATCACGGTTTCCAAGTAGGAGATGAAGTTTGGCTTTACATCAACAAATAGAGGCTTAAAGGAGAAGGTAAAAAACTAAAACCAATTAGATATGGACCTTTCAAGATTCTTGAAAAGATTGGTAACAATGCCTTCCATTTGGATTTGCCTCATATGAAAATATATGCAATTGTCAATGTTGAGAATTTGAGATTGTATGAGCCTCCTTTGATTGATGATCAAGGAGATCATGTTCATATTCCTTCTATAGATGATTTATTTCCAGAATATCTTTCATAACTACATGAAGATACAACCCTTGACAGGAGGATGAGAACTTCAAAATGAGGGAATGTGGAATACCTTCGAGTTGTTATTAAAGTCACAAATCCAAGCAAGGACAAATGGATTGAGGTTGGAAAGGTGAGGGAACTGTACCCTCATCTTCAAATGACTAAAAGTAGTATTTAGGAGGTCCAAAAGCTTCCCAATGGGGAGGAGTGATCTAGGGGATCAAAATATGCTCAAAAATCAAAGTGCTCAGAATTGCTTCAAAACGGACTTGTGTGTAGGCCTCATCCTCATGATCCCAACACAACTTGAGCAGGTTCAAACAAACATCATATGCGATAGATATCGCGTTCTGTCCACGTCGAAAAATAGGAAAAAATTTGCTGATTGTACAGTCCGTAAAGTCCATACAGTGCTGACGTGGCGGGGTCGTACTATTGATGTGGTAGGGTCGTATTGCCGACATGGAAAGGGTAGTAATGATGACATGGCAGGGTGGTACTGATGACATGGCAAGGCCATACTGCTGACGTGGTAGGTGACTGTACTGGCACGTGGCAAGTGGTGACGTGGTAGAGGGTGATGTGGCAAGGTGTGGCAGGATTGTACGTGGACCTATCTGGATTCAACACGTGGCGATGTGATGAGAAAATTATATGGTGCAACGTGGCCCATATATGGGTTGCAACGTGGCACCCCTTCATGGTGTAAAAGGTTTTATTGGCCTCCACGGGTTTTGAAACCGCGACCTTTGAGCGTGGGAATGACTTGGCACACGTCGGGATACTAGCCCACCTGCCACATTTTGCTTACCCCATAGCCTTTGAACTCATATTTAAATTTTATTAATGTTTCAGTCGGATGTGGAAAGGGTTAGGACTAAGCCCCAGCCCTTGGTCTCAACCTTCCACATAACCTTAGCACTATAACTAGGGGCACGGGGAACCATAGGTGTCGACCCATGAACACTTGGCAACACATACAACCACCATTTACATGGGAGGTGCCAACGAATCTGGGTTTAGTGCCTAGGATGTGGCCATATGGGGGGAATGTGCCCAAAATCTACGCCCCAAAAGGTGTTGGATGCCGAATGATGCGCCAAATTCGTCTGACTTGTGGGATGCGTGTGGGTGTTGGGTTTAGGCACGGGAAACACCCAGACGTTAGGTTCAGTTCACACAGGTGTGTTTTGGAGGAGCAGAGACAACAAAGAATTGGGAAAACTTCTAGGAAGAGATTCCAACTCAGTTTTTGGCCAAACCAGGTGTAGGAAGAGCCCATATAGGGGTTTTTGGACATTCTGGAGCCATTAAAGCCATCTATTTCTCATTTTGAGAATTGTAAAGCACTTTTTTTTACGCTTTGAGTATTAATGAAAATGATTCATTAGAAGCTAGACTAGTAGATGTAGCCCAAGAGAGGGGTGAACTCCTTTATCATTTTGATATGTTAATGTGTTTATTTTATGGTTGTTTATGATTTTTTGTATTGCTCATGATTAAGTAAAAAAAGAATTAATTTTTATGTGTTTGTAACTTGATCCTATTACCCAAGCACATACAATTTCACTTGCAATTGTAAAGAGACACAAGCCTTTTCATTTTCATATCAGGTGCAACCCTCATAGGCGAAGAGAACTACAACGCATGAGGAGGAAACGTGAAAGAAGATGAAATAAACTAAGAAGCCTCTAGTCATCACCATGATAGAGGACGATGTCGATCTAGTGGAAAACAAGGTCCAGGACAGAGGGGAATATGTGGTCCTCATAGCTGAGGCGAGAGGGGGGAGATCATGGAAAATTTATTGGATGTCCATGATACTCTACAAATAATACATATTTTTACAGTGCAACAGGCTACAACGCAGCAGCCAGAAAAGACGTAGCAACCCCCTACGTAGAAGGAATGAGAGGAAACAATGGAGACACTGGTGAAGGGCAGTGATACCTTCACGATCACACAAGAGATATTGCGATTGGACGAGGAGACATGAAAAAAGTCAATGGGGGACATATA
>SNQJ01S0010960.1:263649-274758 GCA_010110895.2 Picea sitchensis
GAAAAGACGTAGCAACCCCCTACGTAGAAGGAATGAGAGGAAACAATGGAGACAGTGGTGAAGGGCAGTGATACCTTCATGATCACACAAGAGATATTGCGATTGGACGAGGAGACATCAAAAAAGTCAATGGGGGACATATATTGCATTGAGTTGGTTATAGAACAGATCCCTACCAAGGCGCTATACAAACTATAAGCAAGTGTCGTGCAAGATGTCCACTCCAGAGCCCGCGCAGATGCCACCAACTTGGAAGTTGGAAGAGAGGTCACCGAAGTGCTACAAATCACATGCAATCAATTGACTCTAGAGAAGGAGGAGGAGAAGAAATGAGCAGACAGATTGGAGAAGAGGCTGACAATAGTCTACAACAACATCTCAGACTGCGCGCATGAGCCAACAAACACACTTGAAGGGAAATTTCAGAAGATTGTTTGAATATTTGTTATGGTACACACTAATTTTGCATGATTGTTTGTAATTATAAAGTTAGAGTTTCCCTCTAACTTTTTGAAAAATATTGCACCAAGTAGTACTAGTAGAAATGATGTTGTACAACCTGAGGAACATGATCAAGCAAATGAGGATCTCATGGAAGAAGATGATGGGACAAATCAAGTTAATGATCCCATGGAAGAAGATGATGGGACAAATAAAATGATCCAAGATTTGTTTGCTCATTCGGATGAGGATGGGGACAATGATGGTATTTATGATGAACCTCTATTAGAAAAGGAAAATAAACAACTTTATGAAGGCTCAAGAACAAATCTTCTCTCTGCTACATTGTTGCTATTGAACTTAAAGGTTATGAATAATTTTTCGAACACTTGTATGACACCGATCCTAAGGTATGTAATATGTTTCATCTCATATACATAAATGTTGAATTTTTTCTATTTGTTTTTAGTGTTAATTAATGTGTAAAATAAGAATGCATTTTTTTCAGTTAATATTATTTACATTAACTAGTATTTTGTTATGTTGTAGATTGTTAGGTGAATTTTTGTTACCATCGTCAAATATTTTTCCTCGCACATATCGATATTTTCATTCCATTATGAAAGACATTAGAATGGATTATAAAACTATAGATGCATGTACTAATGATCATATTATATATTATGGACAACATTCTTTGAAAACGGAATGCTCGCAATGTCTTATCAGTAGATATCGAGTCGATCAAGTAACAAAAAGAGTGCCTCGAAAGGTTCTTCGTCATATTCCCATAATTCCACGTTTGCAGTGATTGTTCAGGTGTGAAAACATAGCACAATTTATGGATTACTATGCACGTAACAGAAGTGGAGATGGTTCTCTTAGAATGCCTGTTGATGGTTATGCATGTAGGGAAATTGAGGGAAAATGGGTAGAATTCAAAGATGAACCTCGTAATGTTAGGCTTTCATTGGCAGCTGATGGTGTTAATCTATTCAGAGAGCTTAAGTATATTTACTCAGTGTGGCCTATTTTTGTTATCAACAATAACATTCCTCCTTAGATGTCAATAAAGAGGGAGCACATAATGTTGAAAATGATTGTTCTAGGTATTTGTTTACATTAATTTTTTGAATGTAACATTTTCATTTGTTTCGTTTTTTGCATAATATCTTTTGTTTATTTATTTACTTATATATACATATCATGGTTATAGTAATTATGTGTAATTTAAAACAATTAGGCAAGTACCAAGTTAAAGATATGAATGTATATATCGAGCCTCTTATCGACGAGCTACTAAAGTTACGGGCTGGCATCACTATGTATGACATCTGTAAACCAATCAGGGAGAAGAAAGTTAAATTATGTGGAAAACTTTTATGAACAATTCATGATGCCCTGGGCCTAACACATTTTTTTGGTATCTAGCATTCTATTGCTCTTTAATACTACATAATTTTTTAAATATATCATTCTGCATGTTTAATTTTTAAATAATCTCATTGTATAATTGACATTAATCCATTTGTTTTAGGTCTTCAAGCAAAGGATAAATTTGCATGTCCATTTTTTGGTCCTAAGATGAAGTATCATCATTCAAAAAGTTTAGGAAAGGTGGTGTTTGATGAGTATAGAAACCTCCTCCCTAAGAACCATAGGTATCGTACTACTGAAAAACATATTTTCAATGGGAAAGAAGAGACTGGTTTAAAACCACGAAGAATGACACTTCACCTATGGAGGTTGGAATATAATATAAATTGTCAAGGTACACAATTTATTTATGTATCGTATATGTAATGTTTTGAATGTTTATTTTAATCATTGAATTTAGTTTACCGTATTTGATAATTATTTTTGTGATTTATTTTATGCTTCATGAAGGCCGCCATCATGAAGGTATTAATAATGAGCTTCCACGAGGAATGAAATGTTATCCCACTCAATTAATGAGGTTTCCCTACTACGAGGAGCTAAAAATAGCTCATTTGTTTGATACAATGCATATCGGGAAGAATGTGACATAAACGTTATGGTGAATCATAGATGGTAGGAGGGATAAAGAAAAAAATGTCAAAATTTGTATTGATATTCAGGAAGCCAATCATGCAATGTGAAGTGTGATCCAATCAAATAGAGATGGACAAGACCGAAATAAACTTCCATGGTTATTAATAGAGCAACAAAGCAATGATGTAAAAGAGGCCATTCAAATAATTATATTTCCCACGGGTTTTGCTTCAAACATAAATAATATCTTAATGAAGAAAGGTGAATTTGGTGGGGTAAAAACACATGATTGGCATACCTTCATTAAGGTAATAATTTTGGTATACATATTTGTATATATTGTCCTTATACATCTTTTAAGTTTTTTTTTTGTTTTTTTGTCTACTTTGGTTGAAACAAATAACGATTCATTTTTTTTTGTTACAGTATGTTCTACCACTATCTCTCCCAAACGACTTTGATAACAACGTCAAACAAGTTATATATGATCTTGGAAAATACATGCGGTAAGTAGTTGTGATTTGTATGCAAAATGTTCTTTCAATTTGTTGTTGTACTTAATGCCATGTGTTTTACTTGTAATGTAATATATTATATTATGTTATGTTGAAACATGTTATTTTCTTGTGTCATGATCTCATGTAGATGGTTGTAATTGAAAGAAATCCATGAAGATGATATAAAGTATTGGAAGAGAGAAATTCCTCGGCTAATGTGCGAAATGAAAAAGTATATACCTCCAACATTTTTCAGTGCACAAGAACACTACCTCATACACCAAGTTGAGGAGATTGAAATTTGTGGACCTGTACACACAAGGTCAATGTGGATGGTGGAAAGGCACTTGAAATCATTGAAGGCTTTGGTTAGACAAAGAGCACGTCATGAGGGTTCTATGGTGGAGGGATATGTGGTATATCAATCCATGGTGTATATTAGTCAATATCTTCCTAAATTAGCAACGCCAACTATGCATGCAGTGGATCGCATCTGGGATGTGAACTCCATCAAAAAATTTGAAGATTAGGAGCACCCGTTGGGGAAAGGTAGAATGAAAAAAATGAGAGGCAATATATTAATAATTGTGGAGATTATTACTACATATAAATTTTCATTTTTTGTGTATATGATCATACTCATTAATATATTAATATTTTTTATTACATAAATTATTAATATTTACCTTGGACGTTATAACTAATATTTAATATTGGTGGATTATGATTTTTTGATTCAATTGCTCAAGATTGGGATGCACTGCATTTATACATTGCAAACAATCTTGATTTGATGAATGTATGGATTGAAATATGTAAACAACACCATGGTGGTAGGTTATCATGGAAACGACTGCCTGAATATGGTTAGAGAAGCATATCATAACAGAGATGTCAATGTTACACAAAGGGAAATTGATTTAGCATGTGGTTTGAAAGATGGACAAGCAAGAAAATTCACCCATTTTATTCAGTTATTTTATATTATATTATTGTGACTACATGTGTACTTACATTTTTTTCAAATACTTTCCAAGTTATATAAATATGTTAATTTATTAATTGACAATGTATCTTTTACATATATGGCATATTGCAATTGAAACACCACAAGGCTATGTGGTGCAATGGTCGTAAATTTCGCATCAAACAGTTGGATGGAACCAAGAAAACTTATGATAGTGGGATAATTGCAATATTCCAAGTCACTAATGTTTCATATAGGAGTGATAGACATCCACGAGAATCTGAAAATAGATAATATGGGTATTTGAATGATATAATTGAGTGTGACTTTAATTCCTTCAAATTAGTTCTGTTCGATGTCAAATGGTATAGCTTACGAATGCATGAACATGATGAGGAGAGAACTGCTATTCAACATGCCAATGGATTTCCAATGATTAAAACAAAAATGTTTGAAAGAGGACATGATCGCTATGTTTTTCCAAGCCAATGTGAACATGGCTTTTACTCAAATGTTCCAGGTGAGAGGGATTGGTCGTTTGTTGTTAGATATGATCCAAGAGGAAGGAAAGTTAAGTAGACTCATGTACAGGAAGAAGATGATATTGAAGAAGAAGATGATTTGCCAAATCATACAGAGCTAGAAGATCATGCTGGGTCGATAGACGAAGAAGACGAAGAAGATCGCGATCTAGGCGTAGGAGACAATGTAGTTCTTGATGATGATGTAGATGAAAATTTGCTCGAAAATGACATTGATGACAATGATGATATCGTCAATCCTTTCAACACTGTTTTTGAACCRGATGATGATACAGATGTCAAGTTCAATGAAGAAGAATATACATAATAAGGATGATTATATAGATGTTGAGTTGGATAAGGTACATGACTATATATTTTAATTTGTATGAAGTATTCTCTTAAAATAATTTACTTATGTCATGGGTTAATCACATGTTTTTAAGTTTTATGCGACGTTTTTATATCATATGTTACATGTTGTTTAATTATTATGTGAAACCTGAAAATAGTCACCAATATACCAAAGTACGTGGTAAACTAACAATATCATTTACAAACACATAATTTCATTTACCTTCAGTAATTTTTGGTTTTGTAGTTTCTATGCATGAATCTTACTAGGTTGCTTTTGATTATTTTCTATTTTATAGATTTGGTATTGGGGGATTAAGAGTGATGTGAGGGGGAGGGGAGGGGCCATATGAGCTTCCACATTCACGTGGTTGGCCCTGTTCAGTAGATGATAAATTATGCTTGAGACCAAGAGAATCTTATTCATTTTTATACCATCATGATCGTACATAGACTATCACATGCCTTAACGATATGGAAGGGTTTCTGGACTCAAATTTTACTCACACACCCACTTGTTTCCATCATCAATTTGACTCCCAAAGAAAAATGTTATGGTCTAATTTTCCCAAAATATGCCCTAATTTTCCCAAACTATGAATGGGTTAGGACTAGAGTCAAGCTCAACATGGTATTTTTTCCCCACTAATTCTTCCAATCCCATTCCCTTGGATGTGGTTTCTCTAGAATATAGTAGCTAGGGAAAATGG
Source organism: Picea sitchensis (assembly GCA_010110895.2). Taxonomy (NCBI): domain Eukaryota; kingdom Viridiplantae; phylum Streptophyta; class Pinopsida; order Pinales; family Pinaceae; genus Picea; species Picea sitchensis. Next base: position 269,153 of record SNQJ01S0010960.1, read on the forward strand.
GGAATCTCGTTAATGATTCATTCAGGCACGTCACTAATTAGATGACGAGGCATCTGGCTGCCTTAAGAGAGTCATAGTTACTCATGTTGTTTACCTGTGTTTGGTTGAATTTATTCACTTTGACATGGAGAGCAATGAGAATAAATCACATTGTGTCTTTAGAAGGGTTATGGGTTATGGGTCAATGATTTAGAAGGTTAGGGGGTGTATATACAAGGTCCAGGTTAGGTGATTATTAACACATTAACCCCTATCATATAATATATAATATTTTAATTATTATAATATACATCAATTATATAATATATAAATTATATATAGTTATAATATATATTATATATAATTATAATATATAATAATTATATATAATAATCCAAACCAAAAACAAAAAAATTACATTTCAAACCCGTGTGTGCGTGAGGAGAGAAAACCATGAGGATACCACACACAACGATTAGACGAGGAGAAGAGGAGATCCAAGGATAGCTGAGGAGAGAACACCATGAAGAGAGCTGAGGAGAGCCAAGGAGAGCACACCATGAGTAGCTTCCCAAACCATGAGATCTATGCAAGGGAACGTCGGAGAAGGAGATCTAGGGCACGATGTCAGAGGATACATAATTCACAGAGGGCGGAGGAGACCGAGCTAGAGGGAACACCATGAGAATGCTTGAGAATGGTGAGTGGTTGTTACCATCATTCACTTTTCATTATTGTCCAAATTAATCTAGAAAACCTTCACATTGTAAATAAATCCAATGAATCGAGTTGATGATGTTTTCTCACCTATGTTTGGGAGGGTGGTTGTAATTAGCATGCATAATGGCCAGGAACAGTGAGAATTATTCCATCATGTTAATTCATTTAGGAAGGATCTACTTCACCAATAATCTCAACCCCCTTAAGCATCCCATTTTGATCAATATGAAGAAGTTCATCATGCCTTCCTTCCCAACATGATTTTTTTGCATTGAGATCCAACTTTTAAAAATATGGATCACACCAACCTAATTTTCTTATGGGAAAAGGAAGACAATAGTGGTAGAGAGAAATCATATCAGTGGGAAGGCCAAGGAAGTGTAGGGATGAGGAGGTCATATCAGTGTCTTTGGATTCAAGATCCTTTGTGCATAGAAAGTTTGTTGATGGGGAATACTCTTAGATCTTTAACATAGTCATTCCCTCGATGTTTATTGAGATAAAAATAGAGTTTCACCTTTCTTAATTTTGCAATTATGAGGCTATTGAAGCCTACAAGGGAGTCAAATGATTCAAGAGGAGAGGGGTTGGCTCAAATGAAGAGGAACATTCATATTTCCCCCTTTTGGGATCGTAATCACATAATAAGAAGGAATAACCTCTTCAAGGATGTCCCTTAACTATCGATTACGACAAATACCAAGGGCACTTTCCTAGTCATTGGAATTATTAAGAAAAACAATCATAGACATAAAACAATTATATGTAAAATAGAAATAAAGAGGAGTATATGTGCAATGTATCAGAATAAAATAAAATATTATTAAACTTCTTCAAGATCCACAATTAACTCCAAGAAAACCCCCTCAAAGTTGGACACTCCTAAATAAAGATGGAAATATGCTCAAAGTAGGGTTTGACAAAGTCTTTGTTGCCACACGTCGCTCTCATTTGAAGTGCTTCCACTTGGTATCCCTTTTGATTTCATCAAGCTGGGAACTCCCCTTATACATTGATTGATTTCATTTTTGGGGGTGTGTGCAAGGGTTTTGGGTCCATGCTAATTCCTTTTAATCATTTTATTTGAATGTTGTCTACCTTGTTGATTCCATATTGACCTCTTCATCTAAGAATTTGACACTAAGATGCCTCCCCATATCACCTTTCACAAGGATTCATGCTTGTAGACCCACTTCTTTGCTAGATCATGTGTGTACATGACATGGGAGTATGCTTTGTAAGTAAAAATTCAACTTAAGATCTATTATATATAGTGTAGGAAATAATGAAGAACAAGCTACAACGGGAAATGATGGTTCCAATCCTACAATCCCTCCAACATCATTCTCTCAGTTGTATGATAGAATGTATTCTTTATTTGTGAAACTCCATTCCCTAAATTGTTTCTTTTTCTTTCTCTTCATCTGACTAGTCAACTGCTATTCTTCTTTGCTTATGTCAAAATAGTAAACTTTGAACTATAACATTTTTCCAGTATGGTTAAGGGTTTTGATATTTGACCAAAAACCTTTTGAATACAAAGTAGTAACCACCCTTATCTTAACTAACCTATATATTTTGTCTTTCTCTCTTTAAAAGAAAGATTGGGGTCTTCAAGCGTTGTATCTATTTAATTTTTCCCCATTTAAAACTATCTTCAATATTTTAGAACTCTATGCTGGTTAGTTTCCTAATTTTGTAGTAAAGGTATGGAAGGTGTTGGTATAGTCCCATAGTTTGATCCTGACCCCGGTGGAGCTGCAATCATTTGGTGTATTGGTCCCCGTAGCTCCCCACATGGTAATATTCCTCATTGAGGGCATCCACAAAATCCCCCCTATGTGTCTTCAAGCTCCAGGTGGAATTATGTTCTTCCTCTCACCGTTCTCTAGGTGAAACCCACCTAGAGATTCATAAACTTCACTAATTTGGGAATCCACATGCATAAGTGCCCCTAATAATTTAGGTAATTGCACACTCTAATTGTGTATCCAAAACTAAATATATATAAAAAATTATTTAGAAATTTGAATATAGAAAAAAAAAAGTTCAAAAATTGAAACTAGGTTGAGGATGGACTACTCACTATTTGGGGGTTCTAATTATATTATATTATAATGTGGTAGGATGATCGTGGAAAAGGGCCAGCCACAAAAAATGTAATTGATTATAGAATTTGACTTTAATTTTACATGAATTTTATTATTTATTTATATAATTTTATTTGTGTGGCGATCAGTTATTTCATTTGTTTATATAACTAAAATAAAATTGATTTTCATGTTGAAATTATATGTAGTCGGCAAACCATGTTGATCATGATTCCGTCAATGAGGAGGGGTTGTATTCATCCCCTGGTATGATGGTATAAATAAAAAGAAAGATCATTAAAGAGAACAAGGAACTTGATAGCTTGTTAGGCCATCCAGATCAAACTCCTCACATCCTAGAAAGGATCAATCTCCTTATGTCATAGCTTAACACATATAAGGCAATAATCATATTTTAAAGTGTTTTGTTTTTAATGTACGCATATGTTCAATTATGAAACTCTATTTTTTAACTTTTACATTATCTCACGAAAAAAACATTTTCATTTTTATAAAGAGATTTTTGGAGCCTATTTAACACGGTGTTGGTAGTAGTGGCACTGCAGAGACGTCACAGAGTCTTGATGCGAGCTATCATATAGCTACTAGAGTTTTGTTTACTTCTCCATATTCCACACCTAATTTACATAGAATCCATGTCACGCATTGCCAGTCATCCACACAGTGGTCAGGATCTAGAGGTGGTGACATAGAGGAGGTTGATGATGTGGTTGACATGGTTGCATTTCCTGGAGCTAGACGTGTGACCAACACGGGGACCCTTTCGTGCACATTTTTGGTCGACGATAAAAGACTTCCACTAAAACAAATAAGACTCCTAGGTAGTTTTTCATATTTTAACTATTTCATGTTGTCCATCTCATACACAAATCATCTAGATTATTATTTTTAAATTAATGATCATATCTTTTTGTGTGTAGGAAACGATCATTTTTATAGGCACCTGGAGAGAAAGGCCTTGTTGATTTTTGGGGAAACCTTACACATGAGGTGGAATGTTCAGAATTCCAACCTCAAAAAAGAACTTATGGATTATCTCGAAGGCCTCTTTGGAGTAGACAAATTCAATAAAAAAACGGTCACCTCTACAACTGTTACACATTATTTTGGTCACTATGATGATGACCTCACAGGGATGTGTTCAAGCTTCCAAAATCATCTCTTCCCTAAGAAAATTGATTACTTTCCTCCTCTACAAAACCATCCTTTAGAAGGACACCACAGGCTGTCTACAATGTACAGTGCGAAAATCAATGATTTCTGCAAGCTTCTCTATAGTTGGCATGTGGGACTTCCACAGGCTCCTATAAGTGCAGGATGCAGCGGTGTCTTAAAGCCAAAAGAGGAAAGAGGTTTCAAGAAGATTCTAGAAGTGGGATCTTATGGAAAATGAGGTGGGATCTTTTGGTTGTTTAACTTGTTGTTGATTGGTTTCAGAGATCGAATACCTCTCTTTTCATCTTTTTCTAATTTTTGTTTTTTAATTTCTATCAACAAGGATATAATATCTAAACTTATGTTTGAGTGCTTGCTCGATTGAAATTTTTAGATTGGATTTAGATTTTTGGTTTGATTAGATATTTCCAGATTGTTTGATGATTGAGAAGTATTTTCTTGGTTTGGATTTGGAGAGATACTTCCTCGTCAATTTTTATTTTTATCTCCATTGAAAGTTTGACTTGGGTTTTTGTTGAGTGTATTTTTTCTTGGATTACTTGTCCTTTCTTGGTCATGCCCCTGGTATGGTTTTAGAAAGGAAGAATTTGATATCATTTATTCGTTTAAGTAATCATATATAAGAAGAAAAAAATTCATCCAAAAGAAGAGGAAAATTGAAAAAAAACTTCATTGTATTTAGTTGTTTGTGTTTGTGTTCATTTGAGAAAAAGAAAGTTATTTCATAGCATATGATATTCTAGAAATACCTTCTCCCTACTGTAGATAGAGTTCATTGAATGAAAAGTTTACATCATTCATTCCTATTTTCACATCTTTGGGTCAAGGTCATACACAACATTGGTTTCATTCCCGTCTCCTTTTTGGGTAACAACAACCTCTTAAAAACATTGCGAAATTTAAAAATCAATTAGTAACTTTTATTTTCTAGGGCTCTTTTACACCAACATTAGCTAGGATAGAGCTTTGGAATAGGCAGTGAGAAACACTCTCCAAAGCAAAAAACACACAATAGTATCTTGTGATAAGGAGTGTTGAATTCCATTTGCAACATTTTGTCCTGGGAAGCCCTTCTCACACAGGGGTCAAACCTGAGGTCGCATTGAGATTGGCGGAGTTACTCACCCTGCTTTGTTAGTCTTAGTGTAGAGATTCCAGGTATTATGGGGGTTGCTTGAAGGTATACCCACAATGATGAGTGGAAGCCTCTCAAATTGATTTCAGGCTAGATACCTTGCCCTTGCGTGTGGATCGGACTGTCGACTGTTTCCCCAGGCATCACTGTTGTTTGTGGTAACTTTAGTAGCCTATCTTCTTAGCATCTTACACAAGGTGACTGTGGAGGGGCAAGTATTCACGGTACTTGGAATTGACGTTGGCCAGACTCACTCGGGCTCCTTGGAGGGTATACCCATGATTATGCGTGGGAGCTTGCACCAGGGTGTAAGTCTGTTAAGCAAGTCATCAACGTATCTTTTCCACCCTAGCCCAGCCCCTTCTTGTCTCAATCTCGTGACATTGGATTTCATCACCATCTAGAGATCTTGAAATAAGAAGGTTTTGTATGCTTGATCTAATTCCTAGATTTAATTGGTGAGTGTTGTTTATTTCCATAGTTGG
>SNQJ01S0010960.1:275893-287768 GCA_010110895.2 Picea sitchensis
CTTCCCAAGGGAACATCCCTAATCAGTACAACCCCATGAGCTACCTACCTCCATAACCACAACCAAATCTGTCAGGATTTTCACATCACATGAAAACTACTTACGGTCCTACTGGTATACCAACATGACTTCCTCCCCAAATTCACCAGTACCCTCACGTGAATAGACAGCTACCCTTCTTGGCCACTTTAGATCTACCTGATTTGTCTAGGATTTTGAATGACCCTATCCATCACTCTCCCCACTGGCCTATGATACTGGCCAAACTACCATCCGACATTCCAAAATTTGATGGTAAACTGGGAGAGGATCGTAACAACCATGTCATGACTTTTCACCTTTGGTGCTCGTCCAACTCTTTAATGGATGACTCCATACGACTACGGCTCTTCCAACGAACTCTTACAGGTTCGGCTACAAAGTGGTATATAGAATTACCACAAGGCTTCTTCACCGACTTCAATACCCTAGGCATGGATTTCCTCACCCACTACCAGTTATCGATCCGTCATGAAACGAGAACCGAGATTTTGAGTTCTTTCAAGCAAACCAAAGCCACTCATATCTCTGATCACATTCACGAGTGGAGACGGAGATGACGTCTAATCAAACTCGAACTTCCCAATTAGTTACTAGCATAGTGGCTCATGAAATCATTCGTGAATGACATCGCTTGTGACATCGCCATGGGTGGAGTCGTCACAGAAGAACATGTGATCAGTCATGCTCAATACCTTGACCTCGTTTACTCACAAATGGGTACTCTTTACAATTTTCTCCCTGATGCACCTCGTCCTTCTACCACCGCTACCTCAACTACTCCTGCTGCTTCTCATGCAGCTGATGGTGTGATTGGCACTTTCCATGCTCAACCTCACTTTGCACAAGCCTCAACCACCAACTCCAAGTATGTTTCTTCTAATGTTCAACATGATCTGTCTCCTACTCCTCCCATCAGCAAGACTTTTGAAGTGAACTCTATTCAATCTACCCCTATCGGAAATAATAAATCCAAAAAAGGGAAGGGTGAGAATAAGGAGGATAAGACTAATCCGTAATCTGAGAAGACCAAAACACAACCTGCTAATGATAAGGATAAGCGAAAACCCCGATACCCTTGTCTTATCTGTGGTGATCATCACTACACTAAGGATTGTCCAAGACAGGTTGAGGTTACTAAGTTCCTTCAAGGGATCCCGAAACCTCCTACACCGGTTGTTTTGTCGCAACCCTTCCCTTCTCAACAGTAGGCCCAATTGGTCACTCATGACCAACCCTCCCCCTCCACTACTTCCTATGTACTGATGTGTAATGGTGATTCAAAGAAGAATTACATTACACTTACGAATCGAGCCAAAGATTATTCTTCCTCCAAGGAGAAAGTTGACAAAATACCACCTTCATCAGTTCAACAATCTCCCTCGACTCCACCTACCAATGGTCCTTTTCATCTCGAACGACCGAGCCTAGATACAGTTCTCCGCCCTCCCCCAAAGGGTGTTGTTTGAAAGTATGTTTTCAATCCTCATGCGCATGCTGCCCATAACTATAATATTGTAGAGGATCTGTCTCAAGCACCGTCTGCGATGTCAGCACTCGAAGTCCTCCAGAGTTGTCCTACTCAACGGAAGGCACTGTTGAAATCTATTGGCGGAATTGACCCTACGGATACAAATTTAATAATTTTTGACTTGGAAGATCACATTCCAAGGTTACCCCGTCAACTCATGTTTCAAATACAATTTGTTGTCGCTGACAAGAAAATTTGTAGAACAGTTATCGATGAGGGTGCCTCGATGTGTATCATGTATGTCACTTGTTGGAAAGCCATTGGCTCTCCTCCCTTAACTGAATCACACAACACACTCAAAGCATTTAATGGCTCTGGCTTTAAACCCTACGGTGTCCTCCCATCGTTACCCATCACGTTAGAAGGCAAATTGGTCAGTGTAGAAGTTGAGGTCTTTGACGCACCTCTCGATTACAACCTTTTACTTAAACGTAGCTGGATTAATTCCATGTGTGCAGTTGTGTCCACTATTTTCCATGTCATATGTTTTCCACACAAGGGAAAAATAGTTACGGTCAACGAACTGGCCTTCTTTAACTCTGATACGCGTACCAGCAATGTACCCTTCATTTCCAAGACACCCCTTGGGTATGAGAATGTTGGTGTGGGTCTACTAAAATATTCGACCTTGATGGGTACTTTCTCGATCCCACCACCCGACGTTCCACCTCCTTTGGTTGCCTCTATTAACATGATTTCTTCCTCCGTCCGAAAAAATTCCACGTCTTTAGACCCATGGATAGTACCTGAACCCGATGATTATCTTTGCTATGGAAAGTAGATGCCTTTAAGTCCAGTTGAATCTGCTTACCAATCCATTCAATTGGCCGACTCTTCGACTCCTTCTCTTGATGATTCATCTCCTATCCCGTTCCACGTTATTTTTCCCACGGACAAGATGATTATGTCAGTTATGTAGATGGAAGATACCCCTTGGGATGATGGGCATTATCATTCCAATCTCTTCCTCGAACAACACACCATTGAGAGCTACCAATAGATCTCGACTCCATCAACCATTGTCGTTATTTCTTCGGTTCCCGAATCCACACACGATGTGATATATGAAGGGAAATTAAGTAAAATTTCACCCACCATCCCCCTCGACATATCTATTAAACCWAGAGTTGTTGAAAATGTCCACATCAGAGCTTCTTGTTCCAACGATGAGGTTGTCACATATAAATCACTTTTTCAAGAATTGCATAACATCTTCGCGTGGAGCTATGAAGAGATGCCAGGAATTGACCCCAATATTTTCRTACATGAAATTAAGACCTACCCGGATGCTAAAATGATCTGGCAGAGACTGCACCCGGTCCATCCCCGTAAAGCAGCTGCTATCAAGCTTGAAGTTGAAAAAATTCTTAAAGTTGGCTTTATTTATCCTGTGGCTTTGACTGATTGGGTATCCAATCTAGTTCTGGTTAACAAGAAACAAGGTATGATCCGTGTCTGTGTTGATTATAGGGATATCAACAAATCTTGTCCTAAATACAACTTTCTTACCCCATTTGTTGACAAGATTGTTGACGATTGCGTCGGAAGTGAAATCTTCTCTTTAATGGACAGTTTCTTCGGATATAATCAAATCAATATTTTACCCGTGGATAAACATAAAACCTCTTTCATTTGTCCTTGGGGCACCTTTTCTTACCATAAACTACCCTTCGGTTTGAAGAACGCTAGTGCGACGTTTCAACGTGCTATGTCTTATGCCTTTCACGATATTAAGCACATTTTACAACCGTATATAGAGGACCTGCCCACACATTCCATGCATCGGGGTGACCATCCAACACACCTCCGAGCCATTTTCCTCCATTGTCGGTTCTACCGCATACACTTAAACCCACATAAATGTGTCTTTTGTGTGGATATTGACCGTCTCCTATGCTTTATTTTGTCGCGTCAAGGGATTAGGGTAGATCCTTTGAAGGTCAAGGCAATTCTTAATCTCCCTCCTCCTTCCTCACTTCACCAGCTACAAAGTTTGCAAGGGAAGGAAAAATTTCTTCGTCGTTTAATCCCAAATTACGCTAAGTTAACACTCAGATTTACTCAACTACTTAAGAAAGGTTTTGAGTTTGTATGGGACACCACTGCCAGCAAAGCCTTTGAAGCTTTGAAATTAACCTTAACCTGTACCCCACTACTTTTCCCTCCCAATTATAGTCGAGATTATTTCCTTTATCTCGCTTCTTTGGACTCTACCATTGCTATGGTTTTGGTCCAAGAAGACAATTTACACGACGAACATGTTATTTATTACTTGAGTTGGAGTCTCACGACCCCCGAAGCCAAGTATTTACATGTTGAAAAATTGGCCTTAGCAACTGTACAAGCTGTCCAACATTTCCATCACTACATTCTATTACGCAAAACCATTGTGATTTCCGATTGCAACCCTATGTAACACATTCTTACACGTCAATTTCTAGGGGGAAAATACTCCAAATGGATAGTGATTCTCCAAGAGTTTGACTTAGAATTCGAACGCGTTAAGTCTAAGAAATCCTTGTTGCTTTCCGAACTTATATGCAACCTTCCCTGCACTGAGACATAACATGTAGGAGAGGATTCTCTACCCGATGAATCCTTTTTTCTGATCAGTTTCGATGACCTTTGGTATGGGGATAGCATTGTCTATCTCCAGACTCAAAATTTTCGGCCCTATTTGTCTAGCACTGACCATCGTCGTATACGCTATCAAGCTCGAAAATACATCATCCTCGATGACACTCTTTATCACCGTGGTGTTGACTCCATTTTTCGACACTATATAACTTATGATGAGACTGAGAAAGCTTTGAATGACTTCCATTTCAGAGCATGTGGTGGTCATATGTATGGGTATGCTACTGCCCAGAAGATCTTACGAGCATGGTATTTTTGGCCTTCTTTATTTAAAGACTGCATTATTGCCATCCAAAAATGCCACGCTTTCCAAACGTACAACAACAAAATAAGATTGCATCCCACTCCCTTACACCCTGTAGTTTCTGTTGGACCTTTTTCGAAATGGGGCATTGACTTCATGACCTGTAACCCTCACTTGGTCGGGGGGCATGGATACATTATTGTAGCCATGTATTATTTCAAGAAATGGGTCGAGGTGATGCCTACATTCGACAATACTGGAAAAATTGCAGCCCTTTTCATTTTCAATCACATTATTACTCGATTTGGGATCCCACAAGCTATTGTCACAGATCACAGTGGCCATCTTAGAAACTTCATGATGTTTGAACTTACAGATAAGTTGGGTCTTTGACATGAAAACTCAACTCCCTATTATCCACAAGGCAATGGCCAAGTTGAAGTGATCGACATGGTTCTTATCACCATGCTCCGACGGATTATAGGAATCCATAAGACCAGTTGGCACACAATGTTGTTTTCAACATTATGGGCCTATCGGACATCCGTGAAGTCTGCTACGGGATTTACCCCCTTTCAATTAGTCTACGGTATTGAATTCATTCTCCCGATTGAATGTGAAATACCATCGTTGAAGCTAGCCATTGAACTTATTCCTCACACCTCTATGAAAGAGGAACGTCTGTTGTATCTCATGCGATTAGACGAAACACGTCATGATGCCACCCTAGTTATCAAAACCCAGAATAAACGCGTCAAATTCCAATATGAAAAACATGTCAAGCCACGTGTTTTCTCTGAGGGAGATCTAGTTCTCCTCTATGAACAAGATCGTGATCTACTAGGAGCCGAAAAATTTGAAGCTATGTGGCGAGGTCTGTATATCGTTAAAAGAGTGTTGGAAAAGGGAGCTTACGAGTTAATAGATTATGATGGAATTTCTTTGAGTGAACCCCTAAATGGTATTTACTTGAAGAAGTACTATGCTTAGACTACCTTTGCATGAGTACTTGTATTCTAATGTATCATACTATTGTGTGCTTTTTCGTTATTTGGTTTCTACCCTCGACCTCTTATTTTGTGTTGTGCTTGGTTTTTAGATGTCAGAGTCTTTGTTACCCTACCTTGGCTTCGCCGATGGTGCTATTTGTAGCACTCAGAACCTAGCTTCTGTTGCATGGGCAATCTACGCACCCACAAACGAACTTATCAGTTTACACGGTGTTTGCCTCGGTCGTGCAACCAAAAATATTGCAGAGTATAGCGCAGTCATCAAATTATTGACCGATGCTATCTCACTTGGGATTCGTCGCCTAGTTACACGACTTGATTCATAGCTATTAGTGCTACAGTTAAGTAATGTCTATGCTATCCAAAGTCCTACTTTGTTACGAGTATATTTACGAATTCGTCTCTTGGAACGTTATTTTGATTTTATTGAGTATCAACACATTCCTAGATGTCTAAATACATTAACTGATGCATTAGCTAATTATGTATTAGATAGACATCTGAGACATTTATAAATCCAATCACACGTCTCATATATTATACAAAGCAAATGAGCCAGTAAAAGCCTCATGTATATATATATAACGATAAGAGTTTTTTACAAAAAGATTGTTTTTGTCAGAAGACCAAAATATCAAAATATGAAGCTCATGGCTTCTACAAAATTGCATCATGGATGTTGCTCATGGTAACACACTACAACTCCTGCTACCCTGCAGAGAAATCGTCTCAATGGACCAGACACACCCACGATATGGTGTTGAAAATGCCTCGGTACCTCGCCAATCGACATATCTGGGATGCCTATAGTCAGAGCTTCCAAGTTATGCTCAATTGCTTCTTATTCATCTGCATCCCATCCTGCTACTACCGCTGCCTCCCCTCACCTCTGGATAGGGGATGTTCCCGGGGGATAGAATGGCCCTACATCTGCATGGTCAAAACATTTTGATTAGTCATTGGATAAAAAACATACATAAAAAATGATTAATATTTTAAAAAACTTTACAAAAACACTATAAAAGAAAAATGTATTTCTTACCTAGATCCCCCCAATGAGAACCCTCAAGTAGCACCAAGTCTGTATCATGGTGAAAATCCATCTCGGCATATGCGTAGTCATCAATCATCAAGATCTAGGGCTCCAGCCAATCAAAAAATGTATCATTATATTTAATAATGGGACCCACTACATGCCGAGACATGAGATCACACCACCGCTTCATCCGCGGATCTCGTGGTGCTGGTATATTCCACTCTACCTGCAAGCGTAGGTGAGGAACTCTTTCCAGGAAGAAATATACCAAAATGGATCCGTACCCAAATTGTTTTAGTTCCCCATTCTTTCTCTTAGTCAATTGTCTCTTCATGCTACTAAGAAGACCATCACATCAGTTGAACACATGAGGTTCGATGCATTCAATGGCATATTGAAAGTAGCTCTGCAGGGCCATGTGCGGGGAAGCACTCCCTGCCATCCATGTAATGGTGAAAAGTAAGGTTCTAAGAGTCAAATCACAAACCCCCCTGATAACCACTTTACCCTTGCGTCACTCGGCCTCGGGTTCACAAAAACGTCTGATGTATTCACTCATTGGAAAACCACCACCTCGACTTCCTTTCAAGGTCACTTGCACCCCATGACGGGATAGCCCCGTCAAGAAGTAGATATATTCGATGTCCAAAGAGAGCACATGGACACCCACGTGGAATACTTGTTGGTCCACGTCCCACATATGGACTAAATATTCCAACAGTCTCAGCTGGGCTCTCATGCCCTGGATCTTGAAGAATTTTAATAAACCACATTGTCGTAAGGCATTTATGGTGCCYGAATCATTCAAAGCCATTGCATCATCATCTTCATTCTCTCTCTCTCTCCACTCCAACATCTTTGCACCCAAAGTACCTACATGAAGATGGAATAAATAAGTTAGCACCTTCAAATCATTGTTTTGGAATTCTTTTTGGTTAACACATCTTTTTGTTTTTTGGGTTTTCAGCCACCGCGGTCGGGCCTCAGTTACAAAGCAGGTTTTCCGTAGGTCAACCACTGGATGCCTGCGGAAATCCTTGATTTCCGCAGGCCCTGATATAGGGCACTTGCGGCAGCCCCAATGCACACCAATGGCCCAAAATTTCACCCCAAAAATCATATTTTAACTGGTTAAAATGAATTTTAGACCATTGAAAAGGAAGAAGATGAGGTACTTGCCATTTTCATGCAAACCGTTCGCCGAATGATCGCCTGGGCTCCCCGCAATTGACCACCGGAAAATGAGGTAAAAAAGGGCTCTTAGGCAAGTTTTTGACCAAATGTAAATGAAATAGTGAAAATGAGTTCTTATCCCTATTTATCTCATTTTTTACTTTTTCTAAAAAATATTTTATATTATTTAATTATATTTTCTCAAAATCCTAGTAGCCTAATGATCTCGTGAGTGTTTTTTGTGTCTCAGATGAGCAGACTAGGGTTCCGAATGATCAAGTATGGGCAGTTTTTGCGATTTGTTTTTCTTTTTCATCACATGTACGATTATTTTTTAGGGTTTTTTAAAAAAACCTCGAGCTTAGTCTTCGTTTTCTCCCGTGCTTGAAAATCAATGAGAATGTAATCGAGTATACTTTTGTCGTCTTTTCGTACTCGTTATGGTAACACGAAAAATGACACACATATGGAGTATCCTTTAAGATCTTTTCACACTCCATAAAAACGAAAAGATTGCCGAGTGATCTTGGTTTGTTCACACTCGTAAAAGTATTTGAATAAAACGTTCGATGGTCGATAGTTTATCATTTTTCGGTCCCATCGAACTATTTTTACGAAAAAGGAACTGAGAGAGTTCTCTTTAAAAGTTTTTTAGACTCTATAAATATGAAAAACAAACCAAGTTTTCTATCTTTGGACTCGTTAAACAAACATTGAAAGACCCACATGGGACCAAACCACTCCTTCTTAGGGTTCGTTAAAGATACTCTGAGGGACTCGTCCGAAGGATGAGCTTACATCAACAGGCATATGTTATCCTCCTCGAGCTTGCGTAAAAATAAAGAGGTACTCACCAGAAATGGTGGGGGAAAATTTGAGAAAGAAATGTGTTTTTGTACCTGTGTCAGTGGTAGTACTAGTCACTCTTGAACATGACACCCCCTTCATCTTTTAAATCTGGGTTGGGAAATCCATTTGTCTCTTATCTGACTTTCTGCAAGTTCATATCTTGGGTCGTCTTTGAGTCAATGATTCCAATACCAGTGTCATGTCATTCATATGTTCAAGAGAAGTCCAAACAAGTTCACTTCTGAGTTGGTTATCTGCATTATCATTTCTCCCCATGTCGGCCTTCCCCATGTCAGTTTCAAAGCATTTTCATACTCTGATCTACCTTAAATATGTTACTTATTTCGTGTCATTTATGGGGGATACATCAAGGCCCTCCTCTAACGAGTCTTTTCCTGTCAACTTTAACTCATCATCTAGTAACAAGACTTAGAAATCATTTGGTGCCTTAGAGCTTGCATGCCTCAATGGCAGGTTTCTTTGATTTTGACAGTGGATTTACATCATTGGTCCCTGATCGAAAGATTCCACTAAGTATTCGACTTCAACTCATTTATGCACATTCATTGGATTGTACTAATAGTACCTTCGGAGTCATTGACATCAATGGTGATTTCCCTTGCACTTGTTAACGGTTTTTATCACTGGCCGATAATCAAGTGGTTTCTACCATGTTCGACTTCAACACTTGTAATAACATGGCTAGATTCGTACTTACAGACAACGGGATTGACGACCCTGGGTCTTATCTTTTTAGTCCAAGTTGCGATGGAATATTTTTTATTTGTATTGACACATAGATCCACTTTGTATGTCTCGTGGTTGTGTCTAAATTTAAATTTTCTAATACATAGATCCACAGTGTATTCCTGGTGGCTATGTAGAATCTTGATGACATGGATCCACGGTGTATAATTGGTGGCCATGATTTGCATTTATGATTTGTTCTGAGCATGGGAATGACTAAGTCATAAGTGATATAATTGTCAGTAGTTGCTTGATTGTTTGCAGGATCCTGATTGGTGTGCTCCTTGTCTCTGACACACATGTGCTTTTTAAAAAGTATTTCAGTTGTCATACGTTCCAACCTCATACTTTGGGGGGAATTATGTTACACATTATTTTGTTCACTATGATGATGACCTCACAGGGATGTGTTCAGGCTTCCAAAATCATCTCTTCCCTAAGAAATTTGATTAATTTCCTCCTTTGCAAAACCATATTTTCGAAGGACGTCGCAGGCTATCTATAATGTACAGTGCGGAAATCAATGATTTTTACGGGCTGCTCTATATCTAGCCTGCGGGACTTTCGTAGGCTGCTATATGTGCAGGATGCGGCGACGTCTAAAAGCCAAAAGAGGAAACAGGTTTCAAGAAGCTTATAGAAGTGGGATCTTCTGGAAAATGAGGTGGCGTCTTTATGGTTACGATCCTACTGACTTCTCTGATATGGTGGGATCATCCTCATCTCTTTAACCACTTCAAATTCTCCTATATAATAATGGACTTCTCATGGAAAAGGCTAATCACAGTTAAGCAAAGTTGAGCAAAAGATTGTTGGAAGAATAGATTGGAGATTGTGTGAAGAGCATTATATCAGTGAATGCTTGAGGTCTGCTTTTGGTCATCAAGCTTTTGGAGATTATCTTCATATAAATTCTGGAGCAATTGCATATGTGTGTTGGGATAAAGGATCACCAAAAGGGAACTTGCGACATCAAGGCGGTTTGGTTGTATCTTCCACTTTTATTTAATATGATACAACGACATGCTTCTTTCCCATAAAATTATTCTTATTTTATTACATGACTCCTTGATCACATGTTTAGACTACTGTTGAATCTATGTTATCGCTTTCACTTTGGTTGGTTTATGTTGTGACAAGTCTGATCTCATAAGAACACCGGAGCAAAGCGAGAACAACAAAGATATAAGGAAGCGAACTCAAAAGTAAGTCATCGATCCTGTCTTTGATCAATGATTGTAATCTAGGGAAAGTGTCATGTCCTGTCCTATTTTGTTCTAGATCTAGGTGGATCTAGGGAGATTAGTTAGTGTATGCACCTACCAATCTATCATATAACAACAACAAACGAATATTTAAAATATATGTAGGATGTTTATATACGAAGCTTGTTAGGAAACCCTAGGTATGAGCATCCTCCCTCGATTCCAAAGAGGGAGTTGAAGGCGATCATTGATGATGCAAAAGAAAAGATATTGAAAAAAACAGGAGAAAAAATAACTCGTACCCCAAGGTAAATTACAATATTTTTATTTCAATACCTTTAATTTTCTTTAGATCTAAATAAAAGTGTGGTATATAACACACTTGAAAATTTTAATGATAGGTTGCTTGACACTTCGAAGGAAACCAAAGCAAGGATTTCCAAACATGGCCAACACAATCTAGGTCAAGGCGGACACTCGAGGTTATAGTCATGAATCATAAGTACCCAAACATCTTAATAATATTATTTGTATCACCTTACAACTTTCAATTTATTGCAGCCAAAAAAATTAAAAAAACATGTTCTTATGCAATGCAGGGACATGACTTTGGAACTGAAACCATGAAGGAAGACCTCCAACTTGGTTACAAGTACGACTATAAAGTCATTGTTGATCATAGGAAAATCATGGGGCAGACCCCAAGATCCAATTTGTAGGATAAGGTAAATAAACAATAGTCTACATTAACCTTTCATTACTTATAAAATACATAAATGTTTGATATAGTCCATAACTTTAATGTCTTACTTTGTTTTAATCAGGGGAACAACACTATCAGTGAAACCGTTATCATTGGACAACAAAGCATTGATAGTGCAGCGTGGCCAGAAGATCATGGTGCTCCCCAGCAGCCCCATCCTAGAGGGGTGCAGCCCTAAGATGTTCCTATGATTGAGGCCCACGACAATAAAATGGTTGTATATTAATCATATACTTAATAATTTCATACTTCTAATTTGTATTACTTATACATTTACAGTTTTGTCCTTATAAAAATTTCCATTTCAATGGCAGAGAATGTCCTAGTTGAGCCTCCTTGACCTAAATATTATCAAGAGAACAAGGCATCCATTCCAATGGTGTCGATTAGTGGACCAGCAAGTAAGTAATTACATTGCATAGGTTTCTTTTAATATTAATGAACTACTTCAATGATATTTAAAAATTGGCCATATGAATTTAATATTTTTTTGTTTTTGTAGGTGATGGTCCCTCACAGCAGCCTCCACGTCGTGGGTACGAGACTAGGCGTGCTCGAAGTGAAAGGACTGAAGAAACATCAACTACTGAAGAGCACCCGGTAAACGAAGACATGGACATGGATGAATTACTTAAGAACTG
>SNQJ01S0010960.1:290306-353508 GCA_010110895.2 Picea sitchensis
TATATATTCATTTTCCTAATAAGTTCAGAAAAATCATGTTTAAATTTTAGCAGAGGCACGAAATGATTTGGAACACATCTGGAGGGATGTTAAATATGGTAGAATAGTTTAAATTGGCCAGAAGGAGTTCTAAAATAGCGGCGATGGAAAGAGATCAAATATAAATGGTCACAATTATGATCGGGACAGATCAACGACTGACGTGCATTGTGGGCCTAGAAAGTGCATTGAGGTTAATTCCATAAAGTGGTTCTGAAATGGAAACCATAAGTTTTGAAGGTAAAGATGTGTCAGCACGAGGACGATTGCGAAGCAGCAAGTGGTTTACATTGAAACTATTGAACCATCGCTCCGTAAAGTTGAATATTATAAAGTTGATGTGACTTTTATTTTTGTTTATCTTTTTCAAAGAGAGAACTATTGGAGTTGTTGCAACTATCACCTTCGACCGAATTTACAATTGTCGTCGCCATTACCAGGTATTTTTTCTTGCTGCCATGGATCCCATTGTGCTCGAAGTATATGAACAAAGCCCATAAAATAATGAAGAAGCCCTGATCGATAGAGAAAATGATGTTTGTGACCGTGAATTCATTGCTGCCCCTATTTCTCAATTAAGAAGTAACTTAGTTGATGTTAGAGGGAAAGGTTTGTCATTTTTGGAGTCTGTCCAAGATTCTCTCATTTTGTATGCAACCGAATTGTATTTTCAGTTTCTCGAATTTATAGGATGGTGTGTAGATCAATACTCAGAGTCAGAAAGAGTTGTAATTGATAAAAAGGGGTCTAAAGTCTTTTGTAAAATTGATGATGTGTTAGTCAAGGAGTCATTAAAAATTCCCAAGTCTTTCTCTGAGAATTTTCAACATTTTGATGAGGAAGAAATGATTAGAGTCTATAGGGAGTGTTAACCAAAGATTAAAACTTTGTTTTTAAGAATGATTATCAATCTTGATCATTTCCCACAAAGTATGTCTTTTCCCTTAAGCATCAATATCATGGTCTATGAGGTTCAATGTGTTTGCTCTTTGTTAAGTCAGGTTTTAGGTCTTAATAGTGATAGATTCATAGTTGAGGTCATGTTAGGTTTCCTGCTCAAATTCTTCTAGTTAGATTCAGGTCAAGTTGTCTGCATTAATTTTGATGAGTTCCTAGTTGAAACCATCCACAAATAGCTAGTGAACTTCCACTCTCTTAGAAATTTAAGATACTGTACATTTTTTATGAAGATTTTTCTCACCTGCAACAATGCAGAGATCCTTGAAGTAGAATCAATATCTATTGAAAGAAAGAGGATGAATTTAGAATTTTTTATCAATAAAGTCATGTCAAAGGCCCACCAGATGATTTTCAATGTTAAACTGCCCAGAGTTATTGAAGAAATAAGAATTCACCTACATAATCCAGAAGACAGAGTAGGAGACTGGACCCTTTTCATAAATTCTACAGTAATATGGGTATATGGATTTCATGAGTTTCATTATTTGTTGCCCATATTTTTGACCCCCAAATTTTTTTCTCTAGAGTTCATAAGACAGAAAATCATCTCTGAAACTGAAAATTTCATCAAATATCATAGAGAAAGCAATATAAAGTTTCCTTTTGTGATTGGCCCATTCATTGTAAAATCTAGAAAATGTCTAGCACATGTTGAGGCAAAGCTCAAAGCTTTGGTTTTTGCACAAATGCTAGGTAAAAAATATGATCCTCATCAGATCATATCTAGAAGGAGGCAAATGAATAAGAATTATCCATATGAGCATGAGCCTATTGAAGGCCTGGAGAATTTTGTAAATATTGAAGAATGTGTGGATGTTGAAGCCCCTGTACAAAAGGCACCAACACAACATAGTATTCCAAAGGTGGTAATTAAGGTTCCAAAATATAGTACACATAATAAGAGGATTGTTTCAGAGGCAATGGACATAGACCTTGAAAACACTGCCAGAAAGAAAATGAAAACCATCCAGAAAGAGCAATACGTAGACTTGGAGGATGAAGGTCTTAAAGAACAAACAAGTTTAGACATGGTGGAGAGTGGCACAAGTGTAATTGAATCCAGATCCGATCAATTGGAAAGTGAAGGTAGTTTAGGAGACTTCCATAGCCATAAATACTATTTTTCTCAGGCCTCAGAGGAAGCCTACCAGTCAAAGAAAGATTTATCTAAATGGTATGTAGAAAAAATAAAGGAATCACTAAGTGAGATCATGAATCTAATGCTTGAGGTAAAGAAATATTCCCAACATAAGTCTTCATTATTCATAGTCAGAGACACATAAAGGAAAACATTCAATATTGACATAGTAGAAGAAGATAAGGTCTCTGAGATCAAAACAAAGTATGATAATATCAGTGCCCCAGATAAGGTTCAATCTCACGAGCAGACTAGTGACCTGCTATATTCATATTATTTAAATTTAAATTTGAAAAATACAAAATTAACATCACTAGTTGTCAATATTGAAGGTTAGCTCGGGCAGGAAAAAGCAGCAAGTAAAGCATGGAAGATTCAAATAAAGAAACTTGAAGTTGATGCCCCCAAAGCAATGAAAGCATTGTTGGATGAGAAAGACAAAGTGATTCTTAGCCTGAAGAAAAAGTTGAAAATTCTTGCTACAAAGCATCCAAAGACTGCAAAACTTGTAGCATTGGAACATGAAAAGGAAGCTTTCAAGAAGAAATCACTAGATTTCAAGCTAAATTTTTGCAACTAGAAAAGGAAAAATTAGAATGATCAAAAGAAAAGACAGAAATGGCAACTAGAGTCATAAATTTTTCTTTTGTTGTACCCTCTGTTACACCCTCTGCTACTGAAAGCAAATCGGGCACTGAAGGCATTGTCCAGGAAATGTCTCAGGTTAGCTTAAAGGATAGGGAAATAAAAGAATTGAAATAGAATATCAAGAAAATGGAACAGGAGGCACATAAAAGGGATGAAAGAGTATCATAACTTAAAAAGGAAAATGTAGTCCTTTATGAAAAGGTGAATAAACTAAATTCTAGGCTTAAAGGAAAAAAGTTTGTTACAAGGAGCCAAACACATCATCTGGGACTCCATATTAGTTGAGGTTACAACACTTAGGACATGTCTCAATTTTGTTAATGATGAGGACAACATTGTAGTTTTGGCTAAACAAAGATGCAAAATTATTAATGAAACTTTATCAAAAAGACCATCAGAATGGTCCCAAAACTCTATCATTTTCCTTAATACAGTGCCTTCATCAAGTTTGTAGACAATTGGGGTCAAATATATAACTTCTTTGATAATATGGGCTGAAGAATCATAACCAAGCACAACCCCTCGAATTCATTCCAAAATAAAGCATCCCAATTGGAAAAGAGTGTTCAGGATTTTCAGTATTTGTTTAAAGAACTATTTATCAAAGGTCTTCCATCATTCTGGGACGGAAAGGGAAAGTTACATGAACAAGAAGCCTACAATTCACTCTTAACACAAGTGAGGATGGATCACTCTAGGTTTGAAGACTTAGATGAAGTTTTAAAGGGGGAAATTGTGGTAGAAAAGTTAGTCATAGATTTTGAAATGTTGAATAAATTTAAGATAATAAAATTCGGCATGCATGTCATGTTGTATGCCTCTTGCATCGATTTGGAAATTTTAATAAAAGAAATGATGGATTATGAAATTCCTTCTTAATTACAGTGGAAGTAAATAGTAAGATTGGGTAAAATTAAATGTAATTTTCCAGGTCCTAGTAAATGATCATCCAGTTATCAACAAAGTATGGGTCCAGACATCAGCCAATCAGATTAAGACACTACCAAGGTCAAAGGGGAGAAGATAAGGATAAAGCTGCTGAAATACCTCAAGGATCCTGATTTTCTGAACTACTTTTCTCTATTTTTGTAAATCAATTTCAAATCGAATTTTGATTGGTTTTTATAAATATTGTAATACATAGTGTACAAAGGGTGGGAGAAAGTTTGATGAATTGTGTTCAACAACAAAGGTATTCCAACAGAGGACGAACACCTTTAGTAACCACTCACATAACCAGATCAAAGATCAACACACCGATGTTTTCACGTGGTAAAACCCTTATGGGGAAACATCCACGGCCCCAACCAATGCGACCACTTGGAGCAGTCTATTAATGCAAAGAAAAAGATTACAGAGAGATTTTACCATAGAGTTTCTCACAATCGATCATCGACAAATGACCCTCCATGCTCTTTAAATAGAGATCATGGACCAATCGGGTGTTAATCCATGGATCAATGGCCATTAAGATCGAGGAGAGTATGAACCATCGGATCACTCTATGTCGGGAACATATTGTGACCGTCGGATTTCCTAACTACAAATGCATACTAATTCATACTAAAGAAACACACTAAGAAACACACTTTTACCTAATGACATATTAGACCAAGTAGATCTTAACTAACTCCTAAGTGTCTAAATATCCTAACAAATTGAGTATTATGAGAGTCTTTGTATTGTAATATTTTCCTGAAGAATTAATAGAGTTGGGTGATCCAAGGCTTCTGGGATCCAGTCTTGCTTCAGAGATTCATGTGCCATTGACTGTGTAGCCTTTTCACTTCAGTGCATGTTCTTCTTTTAGTTTATTTATCTCTTTCCATATCTTAATGATATTCAATTAAAATATTGTTTCAGAACTCATCATGTTGATGCTCTTTCACATAGTTTAGAATATCAAAAATGTTATCGTGCAAACTGTACTTGCCCAAATCCCAAGGCAAGTAAAGGAGATTGGCGTAACAAACAATATATCATATCATTGTCACCTTAATAGGAAATCCCCACTTTTTAGGGATAAGCAGGATCTACCTCAGGGGAGGCGTCCCCAGTAACCTAAAGAGCTGGAAAATTAGGGTTATGGTCAAGATATATTCCCCCCTCTCACTAGTTACCAAAGTCATTAAGTCTGTGTCTAAAAGATGAGGTTAATGAAGTGCTTGATGTACCTACCCAGAACAAGACAATATAACATGCATATACAATAATTACAAATACAAATATGATAATAAAACCTCAATAGACAATGGACAATGAAAATAAGTGCTAGCTGATATAAAATTGCAGCAATTAATAAGTTTACAACAACAATTAATATATTGTAACATCTGCAATAAAAACTCTTTAGAATTTGCTTGAAAAGATAGTGAAAATATAACATTTACTAAGCAGAATGATAATCAAATGTCATAAGCAACTTCTGAAGTGTTTAGCTAGTATTCAAAGTCAATTATGCAGAAAATTTGTTGCAGTTAGATGGTTGTAGAAAACATTTATAACAGCAGCAAGAAAGTTAGTGATCTAGGATAAATTAGTGTTAGATTTAATTAGTAATAGCTAAAGAGACTAGTGTTTGATTGTTTGATCAACCTTCCAACAAAAGAGAGACAAAAGACTAGTGCCTTTAGGGTTTATGGAGTCAATTATATCAACACATTAACTTGGAGAGACAACAATGATTATACTTGTCTAAAAGATAACAAGGTGGAAGCTTGAGAAATAGTACCTTAAGTTCTCAAGCACCAAGCCTCAAAGAGAAGGTTAAACTAGCGTGTAGGCACTTCTACGCCCTAGTGATTTCTCCTATCTTTAGACTCTTGAAAAATATTTAATGCAATAAGAACTAGACAAAGCTTCTAAAGTGCTAGCACTTTAGGGCTCTAGAAGTTTGTCTAGACAAGATCTTTTTAAGCAAAACTACAAAAATAAAGAGCAAGAAAGAAGCACCTTATGTTTCTTACTCTTTGGGTTTCAAGCAAGAAATTTCATAATCTTACATATTAACAAGTAAACATACCATAGACATTTATCATGAAATGAAAATTGCAAATTTACTTACTTCACCAAGAATAATCAAGCACAAAAACCCTAGATTTTCCAAAATTTCACCAAGAAATAATCTGAAATGCATCCAAAATAGCCTTCAAGCAAGTGTGACTTGATAATTTCAGCCAATGACCCCTTTAGGGAGAAATGTTGGTCCTCCCTCTTGTGAGAGGTGAGTTTTGATGTAAAAATGAGAGCACTTTATGTTTATTTATACAAAATTTTGTCCTTTAATTAAATTTCAGGTCAAAATAAGGTCAACCTGGCCAATTTACAATAAAATTCAATTTTGACATAATAAAAATTAATTATCATCTAAAGACACATCCAAGGGTGACTTCATGCCTTTATAGGGTGACATGGAGGCCTAAAGGTGGAACGTTGATCCTAAAATGTAGGGCACTTGGCCTCAAGAGGTCCCAGATGATGCCCACACATTCCACCAGGCTCATAAATGCCTCCAAAACAAAAACCCTAACTCTAGATGACGTCTAGGATTATGATGGTGACATATAGGGCCCTCAAGGGACATTGTCCATGTGGAAGAGCAAGGTCCCCCTGGGTCTAGGTCTGTCAGGGTGCCTCCGAAGGCAAAGTCCTTCTATTTCCCGATGCAAATATTCAATTTCTTCTTACTCCTGACTGGGGTTGCAACATCCATTTGTGGGATTTAAGCTCCCATGAAGGTCTGAGCTAATCATTCCCTCATGTGTACCTATTCATTGGGCAAGGTCCTGCAGCAACAATAAGTACATACGCCCTCCAAGGTTTCATAAGTCACAGGGATAATAGCATGTAAATCACATCCAATAATTAAATTACCCAAACATGTGTATCAAACCCCCCTTAACCGAGACAAATGCTCAAAGACATTATGCAACCTGACAAGTTAGGTTTGGAGAAGGTCTCATGGTGTCCTATTGGGCTAACCTCTCTTAAGTTTGGGGTGTTTCTCAGGTGGGATCTAATCCAAGTCATGTAAGTGTATGAGGTGTCATAGGGTAAGTATTTGTGCATGGGGTGCATGTAATAATAGGGAAATGTAAAGTATTACATGTGGGTGTCTTTGTAGAGGGCGATATGCACCTTGTCATAAATGCAATTGTTTCCTATCCCATTCATTGCCTTTTATTCTTAGCTTTATTTCTTTTGATCTTTTTCTTTTTTGCTTCAAGGGAATAGTTGAGGGCCACTGTCTTGGCTTGATGACCAGAGGTGACAACGTTATCCACAAAAATTTCAAGAAAATGAGAAGGTTGGATCTTGATGAGACCCCCTTTCTCTTGGATATGCAACTAAGAGCCACTACCTTGGTTTTGTGACCAGATAGGTGGTAGTTTCATACCGCTACATGCCCATGGTCATAATAGGTCGGCTCGTGTTGATACCTCCTATCCATCAACTAGTACCTTGTGTGTTTATGTATCTTATGGGTCCCCTTTTCTTACTGAGAATATTTTCACATATTTCTCATGGATCCCTGGGTGAAACATCTCAAAGATTTCAACATTTCCTTTTAACTCTTTCCATCTACTTTTACCCTCCGGGCCTTTAGCCCCTTCTTCCCACAAGGTAAGGTACAACCCTTCCTAGTGTAGCCAATCCCAATGCCCAAACAAGGATAGGAGGGATGGAAGGAATAAGGATGGAAAGTGTTAAGTATGGAGGGAACATACGATGAATTTTCACAGACCCACCCAGTAACAACCCATCCTAAAGGGAAAGCAACTTACTACGGTACCATGTTACCCTTCTAGGCATAAACGAGGCAAAGAGCATAATTTCCAAGAAAACGTCATGAAATGAAGAAGGATTCAATACAGCATATTCATGTACTTCAAAAATCATAGTGATGCATACCATTATACTCAGACTCATTACCTTATGGAGCAAGACCCACCACTACTTCAGGACCAGGCTGGTGGGATGAATATTGCTGCTAGTGATGAATGGACTGCACTGAAAGAAAGAGGGGCCATGCTCAAGTCATTTGTCTCTTGATACTCCATGTATAGAACCTGTGGGCCTCGAGATGTGATCTCCTTAGTTATCTCCTTAGAATATAAAACTAGAAAAACATACATGAAAGGAAACACATACTTCAGGTCATCACCACATGAATCTTTGGTATGAAAACAATCTGGACATCTCTACTTGTATTCTTTCAAATTCAGAAATTGTTATAGTGATCAATACAATTTGTCCTTTGTGCTTCTTCCAACCACGAATACATCAAAACCTACAATATTTATACAAAAATTCATTTCATTCGGTTTGAATCGATTATAATAGAATATAAAATTTCAGTTCAGAAAATATGGGATTTGCGGATATTCCTACAGTTTGGTCCTTTATCTTCGTCATTTGACTTCAATTGTATCTTCATTTGATTTGCTTAATTTTTGTTGATAGTTGGAAATAATTTACTCGATCCTGGGAAATTATATTTGGTCTTGCCCATTCTGACTATTTCCTTCTATTGCAATTCAGAAGGAATCTCATAATATGTCATTTCTTTCATTAAAATTTCCAAGTCAATACAAGAGGCATACAACATGACAGGTAGACCAAGTTTGATTGTCTTAAACTGATTTATAATTTCGAAATATGTACTCAGTTTATCAACTAAAGTAGCCCCTTTCAAACCCTCCTCCAGGGTTTCAAATTTGGAGTGATCCATTCTTGACTGATTCAAGAGTGCATTATATTCTTCTTGATCATGCAACTTACCTTTACCATCCCAGAATGATGGAAAGCCCTTTATGAACAATTCTTCAAATAAATTCTTGAAATCTTGCACACTGTGTTCCATATGTGTTTCTTTATTCATAACTGATTTCAAAAGATCATGTTTTGCAATAATCCTTCTGGCCCATATGATCAATGCAGTCTTATCTTTTATCCCAATGGTTTGAATATCTGCAGGAGGAACTGACTAGAGAAGATTAATTACATTTTGTGCCCATTCAAATGGATTTTTGGATAAATTCTCATTAAAAACAGTGCATCTATGCCTTGTTGTGATTGCTATATTATCCTTATCATTTACAAAATTCAAACATGATCTAAATTTAGTAGCCTCAACAACTATAGAATCCCATACGATATGTTTAGCTCCTTGCAACGGAATTTTACCTCTTAATCCTGAATTCAATTTATTAATCTTCTCATGCAAGGATACTTTTCCCTTTTGAACTTTGGATATCTTTTCATCCTTTGTTCACACTTCCTGCTCCAATTTCTCCATATTTTCCTTTAATCCTTTGATCTCTCCTTCTTTCAGACTGACTTGTGACATAGCCCGAATAATGTATTTAGTGGTTGATCCAGTTCCTGTAGCAGGGGGTAAACCATGCCTTTAGTCACCAACTCTAATTTTTCTTGAGACCATTCCATATTTTTCTTTTCCAACTGCAAAATCTTAGCCTTATAATCCAGTGCTTCTTTCTAAAATGTTTCTTTCTCCTACTCTAAAGCTACAAATTCAGTTGTCTGTGGGTGTTCTATAGCATGTGTTATCACTCCAAGAGTCACTCCCAGACTGCAAATGAGATTAATCTTGGTAAAATAGAAATGTAAATGGATCAGAATAGTTTGAATAGGTGTATCAGCAAGAGAAGAGTAAAAAGGAGGGCATCTGACTGCTGTAAATACATTCCATTGGGCATGGAGTCACAACATCCTACAGATCAAAGGCAATCAAGTTGCCTACCAAACAAAAGGCTTATGCAAAGATGGATAGAAGAATAGAAGGTAAACAAAGAGAATAATAACCACATAACATATATCCTTTCTATAATATAGATTGAAGAGAGCTTGAACAATAATATGTAATTAACAAGCAATTACCACAAATCCTTTGCAACTCATGAATTCATTAACCAAAGGAAGCTTTAGATATTAAAAAACTGTAAATATTATTCAAGCAAGATGACAAGATAGAATAATAACAAAGAACACAAAGTCTAATAAGCAATTCTCATGAATCTCTAATGGCAGAAATGTTAATAACAACTGGCCCTCGGGCTTACAATTGAGCAAATAAACTGTTCCTCTAGCTCTCTCCTCTCTTGGATCATGAATCCAACCCTGCTACCCTCTTCTACAATGAATATATATCAATATTGTTCCTTTCCAGCTCACCTATTCGAAATCCAACCCCTTTCCCAAAATAGAAACAACTACAAACATAAGCTGACACGTTTTAACTAATTTCCTGCTTTTCAAGAGGCAAAATTCTGAAAATTAGGCTTCCAAAATCCACTTGTAATTCTCAAACCATAACATCTGTGTAAAATCAGAGAATGGTTTTTGTAGATAATATCGTTATGAACAAAAATCTCTCTCGGTTTCTTTAAATTCATCCCCAACTAGCCACAATATGTGTTGCAAAAACATGTCTCAAACAAGAAATCACGAAAACTGAAAACATAGGGCTCAAAGATTCTTTTGAATATCCCAATCTGTGACACCTGTGTGAAAAATGAAAGAGGTTAGTTATATTGGGTATTTTCTTGATAATAACCTTTTAAAATTCATCTTATTTCATCCGGAAATCCTCCTGGAAGTCAATTGGTCAAAAATGTCAGTTCAGCAGTCTTAAAACAGAGTTTCAACAGCACGTTCCGTAGCACTACTTCTATGTCAAATAAATATCTAACCATAGCAGATTTTTAAAAACTGAGAGGTTTTTTTATTTGGTATGTTATGAACAAAAATCTCCTCCAGTTTTCAAAAATTCCTTCCCATTTGTTCATAGTACAAGTTTTAAGTTTGTCACTCAAAACTGGCAGAAACATCTTTGCACAATTTGGTTTCTGTCAAAATTTAGGTAGCGAATTTGGGTAGCGCCTGCCTGTGTATCCTGTCAAAATTTCAGTAGCGCCTGCCTATGTATCCTGTCAAACTTTCAGTGTCTTCTTCACTTTAACGTTGAGAGAATGGGTAGCAACCTCGAGTATTAGCAGCGCCATTAGTCTTAGGAGATTTAGCAGCGTTTTAGGTAGTAAAATGGAAGACCATGCTATATAGACAATTCCTCAGCGCCGTGGCACTATGGAATGTCTGTGCTCTTCTGTATGATGAGACTAATCAAGAACTTTGAGTTGATAGGTTAGAATCTTGTATATGCCTGTAGAGGTTATTTAGTTTCTTATGGAGAGGCAGGCCTCTTCTAGCTGCAAATTCTTATGCTAACAACATGCTGCATCTTCAAGTTTTTCTTCAAACTCTGAATTATTTTATCTTTTTCATCCAATAAAGACTTCAGACCTTGAGATCCTTCATACTCAATCCTTTTGATTTGAGTTTTCCAAGCTTTGTTGGTTGCTTTTCTTGTCTTAGTTGTCCTTCTAATTTTGCAGCAAAGGATGTCATCTTTGAATTTTTTAAATTTAAACTCAAATAATCAGAATATAACAAATCATTGGTCTGCTTATGGAATTGCACTTTGTCAGGGGCACTTATATTGTCATATTTAATTTTAATCTCAGACACTTTATCCTCCTCTGCAACTGCAATATTAAAAGTTTTATTTTCAGTATCCCTCAGAGTGAACAAGGAAGCTTTATGTTGAGAAACTTTTTCCACTTCAGGAAACAAATCCCCCATTTCACCCAAAGCCACATTTGTTTTTCAGCATATTGTTTAGCTAGGTCTTCTCTGGACTGATAGGTTCTATCATGTGCTTTATCAAAATAATATTTTTGACTGTGAAAGGCTCTTGAGTTGCCTTCACTTTCAAGCTGACTTCTTTCCTCAATTTCTACAATACTGGTACCACTTTCCACAATGTTCAAATTCACTTGATCTTTGGGTCCTTCATCTTCCAAATCTACAATCTGCATTGGTTGAACAATTTTCATTTTCTTTTTAGCAGTTTGTTCAACATCAATATCCATAGTCTCTTAAATGCTTCATTTTTGTACACACTAGCTTTGGGAATTTTAATCACCAACTTTTGAGGAGCTTGATGTGTTTGTACTTGATGCAAAGGTGCTTCCACATCAATACACACTTCTAGATTAGCTAATTTTTCCAAGCCTTCAACGAATTCATGTTCGTAAGGTGCATTTTTATTCATCTGTATTCTCTTGGATATGATCTGATGTGGATCATATTTTCTTCCTTGTATTTTTGAAAAACAAAAATCTTTGAGTTTTGCCTTAACCTGTGATAAACATGATATGGACTTAACAAAAAAAGGACCAACAACAAATGGGAATTTAATGTTAGAGGCTCTGTGCAAATTGATGAAGTTCTATGTCTCAGAGATGATTCTATGCTTGATGAACTTAAGAGAAAAAATCATGGGAGTTAATAAAACAAGTAAGAAGTAAGAAGACTCATGAAAACTATATACCCAAAAAACTGTTGAATGCATAAAAAGTACCCAGTCTCCTACTCGGTTTTATGGATTTGGCTGCAGGTGAATTTTCATGTCCTCCAAAAATCTGGATAAAGTTGCATTAAAATTCGGAGAATAGACTCTTGACATGACCTTGTTGATGAATATGAGCAAAGTGAATCTTTTACATTCAGTAGATACAAAATTGCTTCAAGGATTTCTCCATGGTTACTTGCTAAGAAGATCTTTAACATATATGTATAATATCTGACATGTCTCAAAGAGTGGAAATTCACTAGCTGCTTGTGAATGGTGTCAGCTAGGAATTTATCAAAATTAATTTGGACTAACTGACCAGACTCTGATGTGAAAAAAATCAAAAGAAAACCAAGCATGACTTCAACAACATATTTATCACTATCTAGACCTAGGACCTAACTCAACAGGGAACGAACCCACTGAACTTCAATGACCATCATGTTGATACTCATTGGTAAGGACAGACTCTCTGACATTTGTTTAGGTTTAATGATTTGTTGTAGAAATTGACTTTTGAGATCTGGATGACATTCTCTGTAAAACCTAATCATCTTTTCTTCGTTGAATGACTCATAATTTACAAAAAATGCTTCTAGTATATTGAGTGACTTTCAAATTGATAGACTATCTATTCTACACATGAATAGAGACCCATGTTTATTGACAATTACCCTTTCTGAATGGGAATATTGCTTAGCGCACCAACCTACGAATTCAAGAAATGGGAAAGAAAGATCGACAACATATGGGACAATGGAGGTGTGGACTACTTCTAAGAAATGAATATTCGTTCCCTTTATATCAACCAAGTTGCTTCAAGACACAAAAATGGGGGAAATAGTGATATCAGGATCAATTACATATGCATCTCTGTCAATTAGGGCATCCTCATTACCTTCAGGGTCTTGCTCTGCTACTGACAATATTATGGGATCCATGGTCATGGGATAAATACCTGGATGTGAACTGCAATGGTGCAAAGTTGGGTTGCAACAGAAAATGGTGGTCGCGATTGTAACATCCCGCTCTAGCGCACTGACAAAACTTATTCTTTGAGGACACTTGCTCGCAAGTGATCTGGATTTTTATGATGATGAACCACTTAACCTTGATGATGATGCGTCATGATCCTGGATTTTGATGATGAACCACTTAACCTTGATGATGATGCGCCATGATTGATGACAAGATGTTTACCATTGTCAGATAGCTGTGTGCTATTGACTCCTTCATTAAGTGTGCGTATTTGACCTTGAGGATGTAGTGGCATCGGTGGAACTCCCTTTGGACTCCGGATTGAGTCGGGAGTGGGCTATTTGAGTTTGTTTCATTTACAATGATATTGTGTGGTTTTGATGATATTCTATTGATTTCAAGGATATGTTGTTGACATGATCCTGGCCATGATGGTTGATGATGTGTGCCTAATTCCATAGCTATCGCACTGCATCACATATGGAGTGTTAGCCACTAACAGTTCCTTTGAGAGATTGAGGGAGGTGACGTTGTTCTCTACCACGTTCTAGTAGCACTCTCGTCGTGGCCCGAACCGTAGGTTAACGATTACCTAGTTCGAGATCCATGATGCGTGAGGGAAGACGAATAGTCTTTCACGATGATTCTAAGGGCTGCGAAATAAAAGCGGCCTTATTCCTTAGAGTCCTTAGTCTCCACACTTTCAACTGGGCTGAAAGTGTTTAACGGGCTATAGAGTCTACCAACTATTGTCGTACGAGTGGCACCTCGAGAACATGGTGCATCCCGGCGGCACGCCGCTAGCAACATAAGCCGGGCCGAAGTGGCACCCCTTGAGCTAATATGGTGCATCCCGGCGGGCACGCCACAAGAACGGAAGCAAACGAGGCTTAGTGGCACCCTGAGCACGTGGTGCATCCCGGCGGGCACGTCAGCAAAAGAAATACAAGTCACCGAAAGTGGCACCCCTTTGGAGCACGGCATCCTCAAGGCACGCGCCACCGTAAGCAAACTTATATGAGTGGCACCCTTGAGCATGTAGTGCCCCGAAGGGCACGTCGCATGATGATGATGATGAGACAACCTAGATGACCCTAAGACCTTAACACTGATAAAAATTCCCAAAACAACTCCCCTAATTAAAGTGTCACTGCTCAAATCAAACCTAAATTAAAAACATCTCTAAGCTAAATTGACAAGCCCTAAGAAAAAGATTCTACAAAAATAAACCTAGGGCGTAAACTAAAACCCTCCTAGGTGTTAATTAAAGTCTTATTAAAAGCGAAGGGGATAAAGTAATGAGGGAATTAATTTAAGTGAAACCCATGGTCTTTAAATGATGGAAGGAATAAAAATTAAAGTGGGGGAGTATTAAAAGATAGGAATTTTAAATATATTGAAAAGATAAAACCTGCATTTATCTTTTGGGTTCAAAAAAAAATAGAAAGAACAAGAGAGAATGAAATAATAGAATAAAAGAGAATTAAATTTAAGGAGAAATTTAAGGAGTGATTAAGGAGTACTGAGAATTGAAGGAGTGATTTTTGGAGTAATTTAAGGAGAAATTTAAGGAGTAATTTAAGGAGTGATTAAGGAGTGATTAAGGAGCAATTTTGCTGAGTAATTGAAGGAGTGATTTTTTGGGGAGTGAGGAATTTGAGTCTTTAATTATAAAAAATAAATTAATTTTGGAGAACCAGAGGCATGTGTGACACTTGACCAGAGAGAACGCGAGGGCTGGTCATTAAAAATTAATTAATTAATGATTTATGAATTAGGTCACCAAAATCTCTATAAAAGGAGGGAAGGAAGAAAGGAGAAATCCATTACGAACGCTACCAACAATCAGGGCTTGACGGGCTGCTTGTGAGGAGTTGGGTATATATCTCGGCCAGGTGGAGTGGTAGCTCAGCCGCGGAGGCTAGGCTGAGATGCTAGTCTATCTCTGTTCTTGTGTGGCCCCTTTGAGCCTCGGGGGGATAAGGGAGAAGCAAAGTACCCCAAGCGTTTGGCTGGAAGGTACCAGTGAGTCTCTAATGGCCCAAGAAGCGGATGCGGCATCTACGACGTCCGAGGAAAGCGAAAAGGCACAAGATGATTTTAACCGGTGAAGTAATGCATTTTTACCGGGTAATTCTAGAACGTTATTGATGTTGAAATTGTGGAATTGTTATGGCATTTGTATATTCTAAGAATTTTGTTTCGGCAAAGGTTGCTGTGAGTTGTTCCGCAATGTTGAAATTGTTACCTCGCTTTTGGTCATGAGAAGAATTTAGTTGTCACGCTGGCACGTGACCGTAGATAGGAGGTCGCTATATATGGTATCGTGAGCCGGTCTCGACCCGACTCTGGGGTTCGCCACGCTGCTGACATGAGTGGGTTTTATTATACCGCTGTTGATTGAGTAGATTGTGTGCGTGCACAATAATCTTGGTTAGAGGATGCCGCAGGCGACGACTCGGTTTTTAACTGGCTTGATCCGTGTTTCTATTGTTATTGGGCGTTTACTGGGATTATCCCAGATTTTTCCTTTGTGGACAAATCGCTGGCATGGTGGTTATGGTCATGATTGTTGCATTCCATGTCTGTATTTTGCTAAATCTATGGGGGAATCTATGGCTGGGCGTAATGTCGTCAACGCATTGAATCATTGTTTGAGTATGCCTGACCGACCGCGTAATTTCATCGAGATGTTAAGCGACTATATCCGTGTTTTCATTGGTTAATGTTCGCCTTAATGTGACATCTTCACGCCATTTTGGCAATTTATGGCGATACTGCTGAATAGGTAATTGCTCGCCTATTCACCGGTCTTCTCCTCATAGTTTCCAGGTGTCAGTTTTATTCATGCGTTGTAATTGATGGTTAAATTGCACAGTTAATTGGAAGTTCAATTGATAGTTAAATAATATGTCAAAATTTCATGCGTTGTAAATGATAGTTAATTTGCGCAGATAAACTGAAAGTTTAAATGATAGTTTAATAATATGCCAGAATTTCCAGGTCGTAAATGGTAGTCAATCGCACAATTAACTGAAGTTTAATGACAGTTAATTTACTCATATAACCAAGGCGAATATAACCGCGCGCATACAGGTAACACAATTTTAACCGAGTCCATAAATATTTATATCCGACCTGGCATTTTAAAAATTAAGGCGAGGGCCTAAAGCACCAGAGAGGTAATGCATAATGAAGGAGTTTTGAGTTTTAGAATGCCCATGATTTTTCTTTCTTTCTTATCTACTTCATTTTAGGCTGAACGGGATCCTTTATCGACCGGTCTCTTACTATCAACACTGTTTTGTTCACACAACAATGTGCTATTTCAACTCGTTTGCGTGATATAGCTCAACTATTGTAGCGATACTATTTCACGTTTAAAGCCCTCATTATTGTTGGCTTTCAATCATATAAGATTTTGTATTCATTATTTCGGAGCTCTTTCATGGGTCGGAGGTGAGTGTCATCGAGCATCATGTATGTTAAAATGGATGTTGATTCAAGGTGAATCATGGAAGTTGCAATGTTATATACCATGCCTCTTCCTTTTTGTCTACATTAAAGATAGGGTGTTTCTGTAGCGGTTTGTATTCGACAAGCTGATCCAAAACAACGCAAATCACTTGTTTAGGGTTTAACATGTATTCTAGATGCCATGCTGGACGTTTCTACAAGTTATTGGGTTCAACCTCATGCTTTATTAACGTGATATCGCCTACAGGTAAAAGAGTCCGTGTAGTTTTGGATATGCACGTTACATGGACGATATGATTTTCGGTATCTCTGATAAAAATGAAGCCGAGGCACTACTAGACATAGTGACCACATTACTCGATTCTTTAGGTTTCAAAATTCAGATCGACAATGGGTAGGAGGGGCGATTTTGTAGGTTATCAATTGTTAGTTAATAAAAGAAGAATATTGCCGATTTCTCCCACTGAAGTCAATTTTCTTCATTCTGAACAATAAATAGTGACTCTCTAGGAATTACTACAGTTAATTATACTTCTCTGTTAATTTCTTTAGACTTATTGAACAACATAAAGAAGAGTTATGGAACAAGACCTTGAGTTAGAGCTTAACACTAACTACCTCATAGAGTTATACACCGCTCCTCATCCCGATGACATCTACCATCCTGACATCTACTATATGAAGGAAGTCTTATCTCTCTAATCTACTGATACGGCAATCTATATATATAAAGCTATTAAACTAAAGACTACTCTACTACTCATATTATTCTTATTTAGGTGACTACTCTACTCCTTATATTATTATTTATTACTCCTCATATTATTATTTATTGGGTTCTTCTAATCTTAAGGTATAAAATAGGAGTTACTTTTCTTAATTAGAGTTATTAGGATCTATCTCCTTCCTTGCCTTGAGTTCATAATGTAGACTAAGAAGATTCCTCTAGTTAGAATCCCTCTCTGTCCTTGAGTTGTTGTAAAGGCAGCAGGAGCATAATATTGAGGGATTTAGTTCTAAAGGCAGGAGTAATAAGGCATAGAATTGATAGGCAGGAGTCATAATACATAGAGGATATTGTTTTAGCTAATATGATCTATGTAAGGTTAGATCCTGGCAACTGCATGGAGAATTGTATAGTTCAAGGAATTATATATGCTTATATTTAGTGGGGCTTAAATTACCGTGTGCTGAGCTATGCCCATGAAACAGGTCTTTTTTTTCGTTTTAGGAGAAATTGCAATGACATCCAATTGTGAAGCCCTTTATTGTGTTCACGAGATACATGTTACTTTGCAAGCCCTTTAGTTGGAAATTGATTTTTCAAAAAACTTTCAGTTGTTATTCCACTGTCTCTAAAATTGGTACATTGTTTGGATAGAGTAATCTGTAGTTGTTATGACATCACCAGCTAGACTTTTGGGGTTTAATGAAATCTAGCATCAAGATGAACCATCTCGAGTTTCCTGATGGTCAATTCATGATCTTCTATTTCACTCTGTTCGAGCCATTTTGCATTAGGCATGTGGCTTTCAAACAAATTCAACATTTGTAAACAAATACTGCAAACGACTCCTAAACTTGAGTTGGATTCCTTTCTGGAATTTCAAAATTTTGATAATGCATTTGATGAATTTAGATCATTCCATGACAAGCTAGTTTTACAACTAGCCTTTTTAAACATGCCTTTATAAGTTGCAATCTGTCTTTAATTTTGGGATTCAAGTTGCAGCCAGTTATATGTTGCTAACTCCATGAGTGGGATGTGCTTGATTTATCTAAAAGGTAATTCTAACTGGAGTATCAAGGATCCATTTTTGTACTAAACCAACGAGTGGTAAAAGCCACAGTTTGAAGTATATTTAGTATTATTAATCATGGATACGGATGGTGTGCTGAACCACAGTTCTAAACATACACAAAGGTAAAAAAAATAGAATTTAAAAAAAAAAATTGTACATGTTATTTGAAGAGTATGGGCAAGGGGTGTAAGCTTTATGCCATCCCCGCTAAACTAAAGGGAATGGGCTTAAGGTCTAGAACACCTCCTCGGGTGGAAGGAGGCGACGAGTCGCAGGAGTTGCCTCGGGATGCCGCCGTATGAGAATTGAGCTACTATAGATGTCTCAAACCGGGACCGGAATCGACATGAATGCTCATTGGATGTCGACCCCGGAGTCACAAGAGTTAAAATTGCAAATCGAAGGAGTTGTTGGACCGGGATTGATATTATCCTAGTGTGTCACCGCGGGTGCACGTTATTTTCATTTGGAAGAAGGTGACGGATCGTGGAGGCTTTTCATTGACTGTCGTCAACTAAACAAGGCTACGCATCAGATTAGTACCCTTACCAAGAATTGGCGATCTGTTCGATCAAATGAAGGGTGCTAATTTGTTCTCCAAGATCGATTTGCAACCAGGGTATCACCGCCACGGATCATGGAGGATGACATACCTAAGACCGCTTTAAGACGAAGATTTGGACATTATGAGTTTATTGTTTACCTTTTGGACCATTAAACCGCAGTGGTATTTATGAGCTTGACGAACGGTAGCTCAGAAAGTACTTGGACAAGTTTGTCCAAGTATTCATTGATGAGATTTTGATCTACCTCTGACGACGGAGGAGCATGATGAGCACTTGGTACTACAGTGTCTAAGAGAAAACAAATTATAAGTGGGAAGTCATTCAAACGCCTTTATCAATCCAGATTCACTACTTAGGGCATATCATCTCCCCTACGGCTGTATCGCCGCGGATCTAGCCAAGGTTGAGGGTATTATGAAATGGCCTGCGCTAATTTAACGTCACGTATAACGAAATTTTATAGATTTAGCGATACTCATCGACTCATTGGTCGAGGGATTTTGAAGATAAAGCGTGTTCGATCACAATAATTGCTAAGAAAACAAGAAGTTTGTTTGGACATAGGAATGCACGGAAGAATTTAGGAGGCTCAAAGAATTGTTGACGCATAACGCCTATATTAAAGGTCCCCGACATGGACGAGACTTCTGGTATGCACTCGATCGATCCAAGGAAGGTTTAGGCGGAGTCTTAATGCGGGATCTTTAATGAAAGATTGCTTACATTTCGAGGGAAGCTAAGAATACATGAGGAAAACTACGCAACGAATGATTTTGGAGTTACTAGCCATTGCTTATGCCTTAAAAGTCTAGAGACAATTCACCTTGTTGGATGAAAATTGAATTAAAGACATCGACGCCGTGAATTACAACACCTTTCCCGTTAAAGTTTAATTAACGCTACTAATACAACGACGCTGGTCTAATTTCAGCGGCACGACCGATTACTTTACATAAAGCGGAACCGTGAACCGGTAGCATGCTTTGAGCTCTGAGGCCACGATCTTTCTGCAAGTTGCCCTTCAAACTAATCTACGCGGATGAAGATTCTCACTTTACGCGACGATGATGGGTACAAGGAAGTCGAGGATTTAATAGACAGCATACCTCGCGATGGTACCACATTTTGAGGGATTTTCATTTGATAGCGGTGGGTTATCGAGGTTTAGAGGTCGGATTTAATGCACCGCACCAAACGACGAAGTTGAGAATGTTGATCCTAAATTAGGCTCATAGAGTAGTGTACATGGCTCCTCCAAGAGCCATTAAGATGAGGACGTACCTTAAGCCCTTATTCTTCCGGAAAGGAATGAAGCCACATAGGTCAACTTGCGGCTAGATGTCTCCGACCGCCGAGGTAAAGGCCGAACATAGACACCCGCGTGATTACTTCAACCACATGCTATTCGAATCAAAATGGGGAAGTCATTTTGATGGATTTTATTGTTGATTGCCACTCACTCAAGAAGGGAGACATGACTCGATTTTTGTGGTGGTAGACACTTTCACCTTAAGAGTGCTCACTTTATTCCCCTGCGTACGACGTATCACGCACCAAACATAGCGAGAATTTTCATCAATAAGATTGTGAGGTTGCATGACATGCCTAAGAAGATTATATCCATCGAGGATCTGTTTGTCGACAATTTTGGACCCAGCTTTTCCGCTTTGAGGCCCTCGGGGACCTCAACTGGAACTCTTTAGTACCGCTGTGATCACCCAGACCGACTTCGACGCATTTAACGCATGAACCAAAAACTTGAAGACATGTTATACTGTGACGCGGATGCAGCCCAACAAAAGCGTTGGGGAGGAATTCTTGCCTCAGAGAGTCTGCCATACAACAACAAGCACCGTGAGCACCATTAAGATGGCTTTAAAGTTTTCTTTATGGGCTAATCGGTTCGACCCCTTGAGTTGGGATCACTGAGGGGATAGAACCTCGGTGGGAATCGTGGTTTACTCCGTTAAAATGAAGAGCATATGAACCATAAGACAAAGGATAAGGAAGCACAGGATCGACAAAAAATTTATGCCGACGCGCTAATCGAAATGCAATTCATAGTTACGAGGGTCGGGCGATCGAGTCTTCATGTATTAAACCGTGACAAGAGACTGATCAAATTTTGAAAGGGAGCTAAACACTTCCTAGGTTCGTGGGACCCTTCGAGATTGTGGAGAAAAGGGGCACGTGGCCTACCGACTAGCCTTACCCGATTCTTGAGGCGAGGGCATGATGTTTTTCATGTATCCGCTTTGAGACATTATGTCGATCCTCACACACGGATTGACGTGGAGTTCCTTTGCAGCATGTATCTGACGAGGTGGAGCCACGCTTTCGAGCCAAATTTCAAGATTTTGATCAGCCGCCGCTCACCGCTTTACGACGTCGAATCCAGAGACGTCATACGTCCGCTTACGCAATATAGTCCCGCGACTCTACGATCTCGAGGACGATATGATATGCGCCAACAGTTCACATTTTTGTTTATAGACTTAAGATACTGTGGTACTTACGATATTGTGGTACATTTATTTCGCATTTATACTGAGAAACTGACGGGTTTAGACCAAGAGGGTATGTAACATCCTGCTCTACTAAACACATTTTTATTGACATATTATTTGAGAACACTTGCTCGCAAGTGATCTCGATTTTTATGATGATGAACCACTTAACCTTTGATGATGATGCCGCGATTGATGACGTGATGTTTTACCATTGGCTTCATACAGTGCTATTGACTCCGGCCACCATGCATTGACCTTTGAGGATTTCGCAGAGACGGTGGAACTCCCTTTGACCTCGGATTGAGTCAAGGAGTGGCTATTTGAGTTGTTTCCATTTGCAGTGATATTGTGTGGTTTTGATGATATGCTGACGCTGATATGCTACTGACATGATCTCGACATGATGCTGATGATGCAGATGACGATAGCCGCCTGTTCGTGACCAATATTGGCTGGAGTAAAGCAATACCACACGAGTTCCGTAGAGATTGAGGGAGAGGTGTGGTAGCGTCCATGTCACATTCTACTAGCACTCTTGTCATGGCCTGAATAGTAGGTTAAAATTTTCCTAGTTTGAGAGGTCCATGATTTTGTGAGGGTATACTGAGACAGTCGCTCATGATTTTTTCTAAGGGGCACGCAATAAGGGGCCTTATTCCTAGAGCCCTTAGTCTCCACCAAGTTCACCTCCGGGCGGAGGTTGACTCCGTGGGTTATAGAGTCTACCAACTGGGCTGTCACCGAAAGTGGCACCCTTTGAGCACGTGGTGCATCCCCGGCGTTAACGCCGCTAAAGAAATACCGCCGGTTAAGCAACCCTTTGGAGCACGCGTGCATCCGGCGGGCACGTTAAAGAAAACAATAAAGTCAACAGTGGCACTCTTTGAGCACGTGGTGCATCCCCGGCGCGGCACCGCCGCTAACTAAGCAAACGAGGGCGCAGTGGCACCCTGGAGCACGGGTATCCCAAGGGCACGCCAGCAAATAAATAATACAAGTCAAGGAGGGCACCCTTTGAGCACGCGGGTGCATCCCCAAGGGCACCGCCGCTAAATCCAGCAAACAAGGCGAAAGTGGCACTCTTTGAGCACGAAAAGGCCCCGGCGGGCACGCCGCATGGATGATGATGATGAGACAACCTAGATGATCTCTAAGACCTTAACCGATAAAATTTTAAAACAACTCCCCCTAATTAAATTGTCACCCTGCTCAAATCAAACCTAAATTAAAACATCTCTTAAGCTAAATTGACAAGCCCTAAGAAAGATTCTTCCTACGTAATAAACCTAGCGTAGAACTAAAACCCTCCTAGGTGTTAACTAAAGTCTTATAAAAGTGATACAAAGTAATGAGGGTGGAATTCAATTTAAGTGAAACCCATGGTCTTTAAATGATAAAGAAGGAATAAAATTATTAAAGTGGGGAGTATTAAAAGATACAGTGGAATTTTAATTATAACGAAAAGATTAAAAACTGCATTTTATCTTTTGGGTTCAAAAAATATAAAGAACAAGAGAGAATGAAATAACAGTGAATAAAAAGAGAACAAATTAAGGAAATTTTTAAGGAGTGATTAAGGAGTGAATCAAGGAGAATTGAAGGAGGAATTTTTGGAGTAATTTAAGAGTTCCGCAAGGAGTGATTAAGGAGTAATTTAAGGAGTGATTAAGGAGTAATTTAAGGAGCAATTGAAGGAGTGATTTTTAGAGTGGAGAAATTTGAGTCTTTTAATTATAAAAACGAAATACCTGGAGAACCAGAGGCATGTGTGACACTCTAACGGTGGAGAACGCGAGGGTTGTCATTAAAAAATTAATTAATTAATGAAAAAAAAAAAAAAAAAAAAAAAAAAAAAAAAAGAGGGAAAAGGAAGGAAGAAGAGAACCCGTTGAAGCACTACGCAATCAATTGTAGCGTCATCGGTTGCTTGTAAGGAGTTGGGTATATCTCGGGCCAGGTGGGAGTGGTAGCTCAGTTGTGAGTGTTCTGGAGGACGCTAGTCTATCTCTCGGTTTTTGGTGTGGCCTTTGGCGCTCTGGGGCTAAGGGGAAGGTGAGTACCGGCGCTAATACCGGGAAAACGCCGTGAGTTTACCTGCCTTTAAAGCCGATGCTGCACCTGAGCGGGTTTTACGTAGAGCTGACGTCATTCAAGGAAAGCTAAAGGCAAATCTGTGATGATTTTAATCGGTAGCGTGAAGTATAATGCATTTTTACTTTCGGCAATTTAATGTTATTGATGTTGAAATTGTGGAATTGTTATGGCATTTGTATATTCGGCAAATTTCGTTTCTGCAAGGTTGTTGTGAGTTGTTCTGGCAATGTTGAAATTGTTACCGTCGTTTTTGGCCATGAGAAGAATTTAGTTGTTGGGCGTTTTGGGTACGCATTGTAGATAGGAGGTCGTTACAGCGATATTGTTCCAACGGCTCCCATGTTTGAAAATAATAAATAATGAAAATGTCACATCGACACTTTATATTTTTCAATTTGTGGAGATGTGGATTGGTGGTTTTGGAACAACTCGCTTGTCATTTTGTAATCAACCCGATGCTGACACATACTCCTCAATGGAAACTGCGGTTTGGATTACGGGACCACCCTTCAGAATTATCCCCCGCACAACTTCAAATTCCACAATGCTTCCTGACTATCGATTCTGATGGATCGTGATCAAAGTTATTTCGGGCCCAATCAAATTTATTTCTTCGCCAAATTTAACTGCTTTGTGCCTTTTTTAACCTTCCCATCAATATATCTATTTTTTTTAAATAGATATATTTCGTCGCTCTTGCGACGATATGTTTGTCGCAGAAACTAGGATAGGTCGGATGTCTCTCTTGCAATGATTATCCTAGGTTTTTGTTTGTGTGATGATCATCCTCGGTTGTCTCTCTTGCGATGATAATATTTGGTTGTCGTTCTTGCGAAAATAATTTTTCAACATCTCTCTAGTGACGATCATCCTCGGTTATCATTTGTGCGACGATCGTCCTAGGTTGTCATTCTTGCGATGATCATCTTCGGTTATCTTTCTTGCGACGATGACCATTGGGCGTCTCTCTTATGACGACCTACGTAGGTCATCTCTCTTGCAACGACCTCCATAGGTCCTCTCTCTTGTGATGTTATCCCAGATTAGTTTCACTTTCGACGAAAGTTGAAGCGACGTTTGAGGGGCCCAATATTTGTCACAATCTCCACGACATAACGTCAAAATGGCCATCGCAAAATGACCCAAATTTACTAGTGTCATGTGGGAATGTTCAGGCGTCTTGCCTAGCTAACCCATTGAACGCTTTGTATTGTCTCCTAGACAACCCACTGATCCTTCTAACAGACTCATTGTCTTGGGTGTGCGAGCCACTTAGGTGAGTCAAGCTAACTTTCCTAAGTGCACCCCTCATGCCTTAGTCAATTTTTCTTTGTTGGTGGAGTGCCCAAGTCATGCCCTCAACCCTTCATCAAACCATCCATCGTTTGAATTGTGTCATAAGGCACCTTGGGTGGGGTCATCTGGTATCATGTCATGTGCCCAAGGAACCCCAACTCTCCCTTATATGAAGACTTTTGTTTTATCATTCACACCGAGCATCCTGCCTGCCCGATTTCCTCCATTTTGGTCTTCGATGG
Organism: Picea sitchensis; assembly: GCA_010110895.2. NCBI lineage: Eukaryota > Viridiplantae > Streptophyta > Pinopsida > Pinales > Pinaceae > Picea > Picea sitchensis. Next base: position 315,490 of record SNQJ01S0010960.1, read on the forward strand.
AAGTGCACATGTTGAGGCTTGGTGTTGTAAGCCTTACATCCTCCCCCACCTCAATTTATTTTCATCCTCAACAACATCCACAAAATATTTGATCTCCAAGTCTCTTCTTGAACTCGTGCCCCCCATCGCAACTAAGTTTGCTGGAAACCCCAACTTTTGTGCCAACTAGAAACCTTAAGATTTTGTCAAAGTGGAAACCCTAAGTTTCCAACTCGCACAATAATCATTTGCAACCTATGCAACCATCCACACTATCCTCTGCCCAAAGTTGTCTATGACCAAATTGTCCTTTATGATGGAAAGATATCTCTTCCCCAACTTTGTCCACAATGTCCAAGCTGCCATTTCTCCATTCCAATGATCGTTCTTTGTTTCGCTATTGCTACCTCAATTGTTGTTTCAACCTCAACCAAAAATTCAAAAATATATAAGTGTTGAAATACTCATGACACTATGTTGCATCCATACTTCAACCAAATTTTTCATGTCTCCACACACTACATGCCTCAAGTCCTACACTGGTTGGGTAGCTAGTCTAACCCACATGAACTTCACTGAATAGGAAATACATTAGCATGTTCGTTCATAAAAGGGGTATAAAAATGGGTCAAAATGTAAGTCAATATATTGATGGATAATAAGGGGTGGAGGGGGGGGTTTAACTTTAGACATCAATATAGGTATTACGGGGTGCTAGAGTTTTGGGGGAAGGGGGTTGGGGGTAATATAAAACGTTGGGAAATTCCAATCTTTCTCATTTTTCCTCTTCTCGTGCTCCTTCCATGGAAAACAACGAAACCCTGACACTTCATTTTTGCTCCTCCCGTGATCCTCCCATGGAAAGATGTTATTTAACAGTGAAACTGAAGAACTTGTGCTAATATAACTCTGTAAGAGACATAACAAGCTCAGATTTTGTAGGAGATAGTTTAACCCACTCTTTCTTCCCTTTTCAATCCACCATGGGGGTAATCATTTCAACCCAATAAAATTCATTTCCATGGGCACTAAAATTAACCCTTGGGATTTCTATTCTTTGCAATATATGCTTAAATTTTCCCTAGTTTTTTTTTTCTCTGTGCAATGGAGGGAAAATATTCTCCCTGTGTTCTTAGATTCTCTACAATAGAGGATGGTGTTTCCCTTTGATTATTTAGTGCGTTGTTATTATATACAACTTTTTTTTTTCTTATGGCCACGTGCATACACTTTACCATCTGTTACTTTGAAGACAAGTATTATAAATATATGTTACTTTGAAGACAAGTATTTTTAATGTATATCATATTTTCTTTGTATGTACAACTTTAGTCATTGATTACTTGGGTTGTTCGTCGTGAAACCTCTTTTCATGATATTGCAACACGCTGCAAAATATTATTTTCTTTGCCAACTTTATTTTCTTCAAATGCCAATCAAGAGACAAGCAAGCACAATTCCCTCTTTTTGGAAATAACAATGTCTAATGAGATGTGATGAATTATTATTTCCAATTTGTTAATGGGAACCACCATTTTCAATTAGTATTGCAAGTTGCACAAGATACCCGAAATTCCAATTTAATATGATTTGCAAACATGATATCCCCATGAAGCAAGAAACATGAAAATGTAGTTTCCTATTATAGATGAAAATAGTAATTGATAATGTTTTTTTGGAGATGTTTTCTTAACACCACAATGGTTAGCATCCACCACCTATTAAGAGGTGGGACATTGCTTGCACTATCAAATATAGGTGGGGCTCTAACAACCCCCACTTTCACTGGCTTGACTCCCTTCTTGTGGCTATTAATCGAGAATGTTCCAAAGGGTTTGCAAAGTCTAGGGAAAACTAGAGGTATGGAAGACTACAAAATGACAAGCCACATTTGAGGAATTTTTTTAAGGAAAAAGAAGATAGTTGAGGCATGTATTATAACTACGACCACATACCTAGACATTAGGAGGTATATTCCATATTTTATAGTAAGTTTAATATGTATGTATCACATTATTGAAGAGGTGGTGAAACCTTGGTCGTAGAGAACTTGAATTGGGTTTGCAAAGTTCAAGTACTTAATTGTAGTAATACAAATTCAACTGGAATACAAGGGTATGCTATCATAAACATGACTAGGAAACCCATTTCTCATTTGGTTTTGTTCTCATTCTTGTTAACATTCCTATGCTTACACCATTATTGCTACCATTCCTATGTTTGCACTAGATTAGTACATTAATAATCAATTTTATATGTTTAATATACACAATACATAAATGGGTTCACATTTCTCATCCCCCAAATCCTCTAGCCTTGGTATATGTGTCTTGTTTCATTTTGATGTAGCCAATAAATTTTGATTCATTCACGAGATCTAAAAACCATGAAAACACACAAGAATGGAAAATAATTATCTTTATTTGCTTCTCCATCATAACTATTACAATGGAAGTTCAACCCCTTATAACTACTATCTCATATTTTTGAAAACCGCTAATTTTAGAAAAATAACTAATTTTAGAAAATTATCGCATGACTCTAAAACTGACCAATAACTAAAAGCTAACTAGAGAGACATTATTTGTCAATTCCTTTTCTAAATAGGTGCATAAACTAAGAGATAATTGATAATTATTATTTTAAAAAATTTCGAAAAAAACACTAAAACCCCAATTTGAGGCCTTATATGAAGGAATTTGGCCCCAAAAAAGTGTGGAAACAATGTATGATCTAATGGATCAGATCGACACAGTAGTGAACTCTTTGAGACACAAATCCCTATAAAATTTCAACCCAAATGGATGATTGAGTCAAAAGCTATGACCCTCGAAAATCCTTGCATCACATTTCTTTCTTATCGTTTTTGGTAACATAATGTGGACAATGTGAGGATCATAGTTATATTTTTGAAATATGAAGAAATGGGAATTTGGTAAAGAAACACACGTTCAAATTGTTAACTGCATGTCCCAAGTTCCATTCTTGCTAAATGTTTGTTTGAGGTAAATTCCAAGTCTAAGATATTTTTGGGAATACTTGAATTCTTACAGATACACTTTATTTACTAAGAAAAATAAATTTTCTCTCATAGTAAAAGAGATAAATGAAAGACTTCTATATTTTGCAGAGAAGACATGGCTGTAGAAAATTCCAAGCTAGTAAAAAACTACATAATCACTTTACATTGTTTAATCATAAAATCTATTGATTACCTAGTCCATATTACCAGAAATTTCCTCCATACTAAGTTCAAAGAATAAATGGAGTTGAAATACAATTCTTGATCTAATTTTCAATTTTAATTATTGTGCATCTTTCCGTGCTCTAGGATTCTTTTTGTTTAGTTGTTTCTTTGCAATATTGTCCCACGATTTGGCTACTCAACTCTTAGTACATGGAAATAAATGTTATATTCTCATTTTTGTCAGCTTTCTTCATGATTAATTGCAGGGATTTTCGTTATAATATGTAAATCCTTACTAGCAAGAAGTCTTCCAAGTTGAAATTGTCATTGACTTGAAGTGTAAGGAAACAAGTAAATGGAATCCATGTTGTGTTGCTTATTGTATCATTGGTTGTTTATCTTGTAAACTATAGTGAAAGGATGATGGTCCTTATTTTAAGCCAAATCTAAATTGTGGGTATTACCTTCTTAAGAGATTTGGCACATGCATGGGGCCTCTCATTCTATAAGTAAATTTGTGTGGAGAATATGAAATTTTATTTGAAGTAAAGAGAAGGCTTTGGAGGAAACTACAATTATCTAGGATAGAGTGAAGGAAATAGGGCAGTCAAGAACATAGAACTACTTTAAAGGAAGGAAAGGTGGGGTGTTATGGATGGAAAATTATGCAAATATATGATACATGTAACAAAGAAAAAGTGGCTAAATTAGTGAAAAAGTGAGAGAAGTTATAAAAATTATATATTTGGAGATGGATTTTGAAAAATATAAAATAATTTCAAACCGTGATGAAAATGATAGTGTTGAAATTGCCATCTGGAATAACTATGGATATGAAAGAAAATCGTGAGGTAAAAAACTTATTAATGACTGCACAATTTTACATCTTATTAATTGTACTAATTGTAGTTGTAGCATAGAGCTATTAAATTGAGTGTTCTACCCGTGATTTCAAATGCCAATAAAAGAGAGGATGGTCCATTAATGGTAGTGTTTTTCCATTGCAAAATTATATTTATTTAAGTTAATTTACCATATAGGAGCATCATGGACAAGCATATCATTCGAGAAGACATTATTCCTAACATACTATTGTTACATGCCTCTAAGCAATCAAACCTATAAAAAGTAGGATGAAGGGCTCCACAAAATATAATCATGCTAAACATGATATGCAATCCTAGTGACATTTGTTTCCAATTCAGGCTTCTATGGTTGGCATGCATTATGGTGCCTTTTTGTTACCTATGTTTGTAAAATTCTCACTCAATTTGGCAACCCTAGTGTAAAATGCTCACTCAATTTGGCAACCCCAGTGAGAGAATTAAAGTTATTGACAAATCGTAGTGGTTTGTTTAGTTGCTCTTATGATTTCTATCGTTATTTTCTGTTATAATGCATATGGTGAATTTTAGTGGTCTTGATTTATTTCCTAGCATGAACAAAAGCTCCTTTATATTAATTTGTAGTTTTTCCTTTCGAAACAATTTTCAAGATTTATCCATAACTTTGAAGGTGTTAATTCTTGAATATATTTGAAACATCATTCTTCAAATTTCTTGGAAAAAAAATGTAGGATTATCAAGCTCCTTGGATGAAATCATGGACATGAGAGGGTGAATTTTTCTTAGCCATGGTATAGGAAAATCCAATACGATGACAAGAATGAAAACTTTTTAATATCCCTTTTGAATCCCTATTTGAGCTACATTGTTACAAAGAATTCCAATATAGGCCTGAAACTCAACTTAGCATTCTTTCACACCAATTTGTAGTGGTAAAGTATGTAAATACCATTTTAGATGGGTGCCCTATTTTTTTAAGTAGAAGTTTGGTTAAATTTAGGAGTGAGTGATGATTTTACAGGGCATCAATTTTGGGTAAGAGATGTTTTTTGGCCAGAAGATCATCTTTATTCACAACAGTTCAATTTAAGCGATATTTTACAACCCAAGTGTCATGGACCAACTTATTAAATCATCAACCAAGAATAAATATTTGTATAAAATGTGTCAGGTGGACTCTGGAAGATTCCATCCAAATATAAAGAACTTGTAACCACTTTTTCAACCCGCCTAAGCTCACAGATGATGCATACGGCTTGGACATTAAAAATCGGAAATTGCGCAATGTATGAATCCAAATTTCACAAGTACAAACCAAACCAATACTAAACTACCTTAAAATAAGAAAAACCTTTTCCAGTTGTAGAAAATTAAATGATTGTAATGTCCCTAATCTGAACCCCATTTGTAGTGTGCGACGTAATTATCCGTATAGGCTGGTGAGCCATTGGAAACAAGTGTAAATGTAATGAACATATAGGTTGGTGAGTCGTTTTTGTTTTGTGTGTACCTGATTAGTGCACGAGGTTTGTAACCAAAGAAAAAGGTGTGCACATTCCATAGTGTTGTGTGTACCTGAGCTGGTGCGTGTGGATTGCACATCAAGGGAGGGTGTGCATATTTCACAGTATTGTGTGTACTAAAGAGAGGGTACGGGGATGATTGTAATGTATATGCTTTGGGGCTAGAGAACTTGTGTGACTATTGGGTTGGTGAGTCGGGACGCAAATAGGCCATTGCGCATGTCCTTGTAAAGTGTACCACACTCAAGTTAATAATAAAATAACATTGTTGCACACAGATAGACTCAAACAAAAAGAGATGGGGGCCCCACTCCACCGAAAAAGGCAAAAGGGGGGAATATTTTAATAATATTTTCGAAGAGTGTAACTTTACGAATATATTATTTATCCTAAGTTCCCAAGGGATGGGAACGAGTCACCAAGTGGCTAAATATATATTGACATGTGACAATATATAAGCTCTGAATGTGACAAGTGTCAATTTTAAGGCATGCAATATATATTGTTGTCCTTAGTGTATTTTGGGGGGAATCAATTATTCTCTGTGGACTCAGAGAATTTTTCCTCTGCAAAGGAGTTTGTTTCATCAATATCGTATGGTCGGGTATGCCCATGTGCTTGGGAAAAGTTGTATGCTATTGAAGCAACGGGTTGTTAGGCCCGTAGGTTGTCGAAGAGGCAGGTTTTCAGGCCCGTGAGCATTCTCTCCAAGTGAGAGTTTGTTGAAAATTGTTCCTTGGTGCACTGGGCATTAGTTACAATGCTCTGAGACTTCAAATCCAACCTATTGTTGAAGCCTTGGAAGGGAAGTGGGGCAGCCGAAGGAATGTTGAGCAGAGAAAGGGCACACTTCTTCGGGTGGGACAGGCATGTGGGAAATGAGGGGTTGTAGACTAGTTGCATCATTCGGCACCTTGGACTGAGCAATTTCATTGATTCTTAGACCATAGATTGACACTAGAAGTCCTTTTTCCATGGTGGAGTTTGAGCCCTAGCTCGGGGGTGACCTATTACTGAAATATTACAAGCAACAAAGTCGATGGTCGGGAGGATTGTCTGAGTCATGCGTGCAGTTGGTGACCTTTCATAAGAGATAAGTGTCTTCCATAGGCTTGTTTAATTATTGTGTGCTCTAAAATTATATTTAAAATGGGTTCATATTCTGTATGAATTTCCATCTACATATTGCGGTTAATTCTATGCAATGTTACTCTTATATATATGTATATATATATATATATATATATATAAGCAGTAACATTGCACAGAATTAACCACAAATATGTTTTCTCTATTATTCTGCCCACCCCCACCACACACACACACACACACACACACACACACATATATATATATATATATATTGTGGTTCATGAGAAGTATGACAGTTAATAAGAATTCTTCTAAGTTAAACTATGTGGTATGATCAAAAGATACCAAGGCATGGTATGATTCATCGAGTGTGCAATGAAGCAGTCAGTGCGCAAAAACTGATAGAATATACTAGTATTGGATTGATTGCGCGTGTAGTAGTACTTGGTGTGCAGAAGCATTGCGCACACAAATATATATGTGTGTACTGAAGGGATAAACCGCACATAGGATTTGTGACATTTATTCTGCTGCTATAATTGTATTAAAAGAAGTGCACCTGTAGAGTGAGCCTCGCCACTAGTCTGGGTGTAGTGCCTTAAGAATGTGCGCAGTATTTCGGTCTACTTGTAACAGGGAGCGTTATAAATAGTATTCGCACACTAGGATTTTTGAAGTAGCATGGTCCAATAGTGAGCTTGGGTTGCTACAAAGAAAATCACAGAGGCTGAAGTTGAGATTGTGTGATGTGGCCCAGAGATGGGAGGTTGGGGACGTTACAATGGTTGAGCTTACCTTTCATGCCAAAAAATGGAATCAGACCTACTAAATAGATCCAGGATTTAGATTGTTACTTTTTTCATGTCAATCTGGAAATGAACTAAATGTCCCTTTGCAGCCTAGACATGGAAAGGGTTAAAATGTTATATGTCACGAAGGGGTGAATGATACCAATGCAATATATCACATAGAAATTATAGCTGACTAGTGAGATTATTTTAATTGTTTATCTAAACTCTAAAGACTGATTTTTAAGTTATAAAATCCAAAAAGAGGTTTGACAAGCCATGGATGTGGTAGCTTCTTCTAAACACAAATTAATTGGCCAGATATCTTAGGTAGAAAACCATCCAAACCACAATCTGGGAAGTCCAATATGGGAAAGTATTTTCCATGCAATTTATCAATAAGTGATCCATCTTCTTGACAACCATGGTGCACAAAATCTGGCATATCTTGAAAAAGTGACTGGAGAGATTTTGAGCAATTAGTTGGGGATTGTGTTGTTCATCTCTAATAAATGTATCAGTATATGATATGTCATAAGTAAAGTAGCCATCATTTTTCAGAATCTTCCCCAAGTTTCCATAATAATATTGATTAGCAGACTGTATTAAATTGTAAACATCCATGCCATCGGGAAAATTGTTCAAGAGTACAGAGAAAACAGTTTCACATAATCCTATGCAAACTATCTTCACAATGCACTTATTCTCAACATATGGTTGAAGGAAGAGAGTGTTAGGCTTCGAGTCCAGTCATAAAGTGATATTCGACCAGAAGTTCACTAGCTCCTCGATTGATGTAAACCCTAATTCATTTAGATTTAAATTTGTTGAAAATGTTCTTTCATATATAACATGCAAATCGCCAGCTTCTATTCCTTTTCCAGAATTCCAACATCCAAGCAACAATCTCAGACATTGCCTCACTTGCAAAATGTAGTCCTCTTTACAAGATATAGATTCTTCCCCAACTCTAGAAATTTGTGGAGATTCAAATCCCTCAATATTTCTGATAACACTTATTCAAATTCAAATTTTCAGTTTCATTGCTCACCACAGTATCCGTACATGTATTCTTGGATTGGTATATGATAAGTGAAGGTATCACATCGAAGGAATGACACTCTAGAAGACAAATTGACCAAAGGTTCAACACTATGAAAACAATATCAATTGAGGAAAGGTAAATCGATCACTGTAACAGACTTGAATATATGTGTTGCAAAAATCATTGGTTCTGCTGCAAAATCCACTCTTAGAAGCAAGTCGACTTCCTCTTTGATTCAATCATCGATTTCTTTAATATTGTTCATTTTTAATGATTCCAAATATTCAAACATTTCCATAAATTGATTGCTGGCACAGAAAATCAATCTTTGTTGGTGAAATAGAACATCTTGATGGTGAATCATTCCTTGTTGAATTGGCAATGAATTGACATCAGTAAAAGGGTAAAAAAAAATCGATGCCTTGGGAAGAAATAGTTCTACCAAATAACTGGTTTCCAATCAAATTGCCTCTCATGGGTATCAAAGGGCATGAACTACTGGAAAATCGAATCTATTAGTAGATTTTTTTTTATTTTTTCGATTTTTATAACTACTAGGAAAAAAGAATTTGCTATATGTATTGCAATAAATTGCAACAACCCAACAAATGTTTTTATGTTAGCCTATCAACAAGGATTTCTTGTATGGATGGTAGTCGAAACAGCCTCCATTAAATCTGCTTGTTATATTGGTTCTTAGGGTTCATTCTGTTGGGAAATGTAACATCCAAGGGAAAAGAGAAAACAATAAGAGGCTAGGTGGCATAGAATAACAGAGCATGAGGCAAGAGGCATCTATCTGCTGTGAGAATTCTTGGACAGACTTGTATCTCTGTGTAAGGATGCCATCTCTGTTTTTTTTTGTGCAGCAATAGAATCTTCTAAGATGCATTGAATGTAATTGAAGTTCCACTTCAATGGCATTGAAACTCTATTTTGAGGGAACTAGTGGCACCCCAACGCCCAACATCCTGGAGGAAAAATGATAAGTAGAGTCTACTCTTTGATGCACACGGGATATACAGAAATACATCTGCATGATTATTTACCAAAGAGTTATCCTCAAATACATAGGAAGTACAGAAAAATGTTTATTAAGGACATTTTAAGGGTTTTTGCTGAAGAAAAGTGCTAAGACTAATGGCTAGAGTAGACGACAGTTTGTCCTAAATGAGAAGACTAGAAACGTATGTTTTATTCATTATATCAATAAGTCTTGCATTAATTTGAAAATAAGTTATTTCTCTTTCATTAAGATGAGTTGTGTTGCTTTACAAAATATTGGATTTGTTGCTTGGTTACACCAAAAAAAAAACAAAAGAAAGAAATTTTCGAAGAGCCATTACTATGGAGGTATGATTCTTACATGCATAACTCCCAAATTAGATTGTATTTTAAATTTTCTTGAGTCTTTAGCATTTACATTTTATGTGTATTCTTTTATTCTAGATGCATTTATGGGTTTTAATCTAGTCACTTGCAATAAGGTGCTTTACTATCCAAGATCACATAAGAAAATTAGTGATGGTTGTGTAACACTACTGAATATACTCATTCCACTTGTCAAAGATTACATTGATTTTTCATATGAAAACAATAAATGCCTTGGAATTTTAATGAAACTAATATGTTAGCTTTCTACTTCAGTAGACTTTCCATATATATTCTCAAACTCATGTTAGGGTTTTTGACTATCTTTGTCATAGTAATTGTTCTCCACTCATGATTGATATTTTTTTCAAGCAAAACTTCATGAGGAAACCCAAGTCATACTTCCCCACATTCATGGATTGCATCCATAATAAACCTATTAGCATAGACTATTGTGACTGACTCAAAAAGATTAGAACTAGACACTTGCTGACACGAAACTAGCTAAAACTATTAATCCATTGTTAAAATGTTAGTCATAAGTATTATGTTCTTTGAAATGATTTGTCAAGAAGGAAAACTTGTTTAGTTACTACCATTTTGATGTAGTCAAATTGAAATCAATTGATGATAGGTGCATTTTTTTTTTTTTTTGTAGTGTTGCTTTATTCTTATATTTTCCCTTTTATCAGTCTACAGCAATTTAAAGATACCACAATTTTACTCTAGACTGAATATTCATCACATATGAGTTAGCGTTACAAGTCCCAATGCTTTATTTTAGATGTCACGATTTAAACAATTGGCATGGGGCAAATATACGTGAAATTTAAATTGGGCACTATTAAGAAATTCTTCCTTCACTTACAGAAGCTAGGTTCTATAATTAGAATCTCCTAATCCATATCAAGATAGCCTATGAATTAGGCTTAGACTATCTGTCAATTTGGCACATACAAATATTTATTTCTTCTCTGAAATTTGTATTTATTTGCTAAATAGTATTGATTTGTTAACGTTGTTCTCCTTTCCATGCTTTCCTTGTAAGATATTTGTGTCTCTAGTATTAGTTTATTTGTTCTCTTTCCATGTTTTTTTTTTAAGATATTTGTGTTTTTAGTATTAGTTTATTTGTGGTTAGGGCAAGTTCATAGTTGATAACGTCAACAATTTGATTCGATTTATGTACTGCAAGTTTTGTTTGTCTTTCTAAGCTTTCAGTGGGCATACTCTAAGTTCTTTAGGATGTAGTACTTATGATGAGGCTATGCTTAATCTGGACATATAAACTTGCATTCACTTACACAAAGTGCATTATAATGAGGCTATGCTTAATCTGGACATATAAACTTGCATTCACTTACACAAAGTGCATTATAAAGGAAGTCTTGGAAGATGGAACTAATGATTCTCCAACCAAATCATGTAAAGACTGTAAGAAGGCAAATATCCCTGATTCTTCAAAGGCATCAACAAGCCATGATTTCAAAATCAACAACAAAATTCCATATCAAACTGTTGTAAAAGGTGTGAACCTTTTAGTATGAGAAGGTCCAAGATTTTGTGTTGATTTTGTACAACTTTGTTTGTGGTGACCATTTGTAGTATTGATTTTGTGTGGTACATAAAATTTCACTCTTGCTGATGATGATTTTTAATTTATAAGAACTATAATATGTATTTGAAGTGTATGTATGGTATTGGTTGCTATAATGTTTTTTTTGTAATTTATAAATTGAGAATAACTAGTGCTCAATTTATTTGTCTTGCTTCATCAGATTACAGATTGGTGTGAAGTCTTTGTATATGCAAAGATTCATTTAGTGGACCTTGCAGGCTCTAAACAAGCCAAGAGTACAAGTGCAAATGATCTTCACTTCAAAGAAGGTACTTGGACATTCTACCTTCAATCCTCCAAGCTCTGTTATTTGAAACTCCAATGACCCTATAGTAATCTTATTTATTTATAGGTGTTCACGTTAACAAGCATTTATTAGCACTATGAAATGTCATAAGTGCATTGAGAGATGAGAAAAAGTGCAAAGAATGGTCATGTTCCTATAGAGACTCTAAATCGACTTGCCTCTTGAAGGTTTGTTTGTAATATGATTATGAGATATTGTATCTGTTGCAAAACACTTTTTGACATGTGCATTCTGATTTTAGTCTTGTATCTTTAGGTAGATTTTTTTTTTTCATGGAAAAACAGTATAATTTTATTTATATTAAGAACAAAATTATATTTTGTAGATATATGCTTGGCATATATTCAAAAAACAAGCCTGGTGATTAAGAACAAAATTACATTTTGTAGATATATGCTTGGCATATGTTAAAAAAATCCAGCTCACTGGAGTGTTGCACTTTCTTCCATAAAGCGCTTCGAACGGGCTCATCTTCAATGATGCATGATACCCATTATTGTAGGCGAATTCTACCAAATGCAGGTAGTCTTCCCACATTGATGGTTTATCCATCACATACATTCTCAGCATGTCTTCTATTACTCTGTTTACTCTCTCTGTCTGTCCATCAGAGTCGGGATGATATGTTGTGCTAAAGTTCAGATTCGTTCTGAATCCTTTGAACAGTCCTTTCCAGAAATTCGAAGTGAATTCTGGGTCTCTATCAGACACAATTGTCTTAGGAATCCCGTGCAAGCGTGCAACTTCTTTTAGGAAAATGTCAGCAACATCTATTGCTCTGTGGGTGGTTTTCAGTGGAATAAAATGGGCAGTTTTAGTAAGCTTGTCCACCACCACCATGATTGAATCATGTTGCTTGCTTGTTATGGGTAATCTTGTGATAAAATCCATTGTTACCACGTCCCATTTCCATTCAGGAATAGGTAAAGGCTGCAACAACCCTGTTGGGTGCCTATGCTCAGCTTTAACCTTTTGGCACTCCATACATCTGGCGATGTATTCAGCGATTTCTTTCTTCAAACCCGACCAAAAGTAATGGCTTTTGACTGCTGCCATAGTCTTCTGATATCCAAGATGTCCAACATAAGCCACGTTATGCATCTCCTTTAGAATTGCCAGCTTCAATTCTCGGACATTGGGTACATACACTCTGTTTTTATACAGAAGTAAACCATCAGCTCCCAAGGTGTAACTTTCCTTGGTCTGTGGTCCCTCACACTGCTGTAGCTTTGCTACAAGACTTTTGTACTGCAAATCAGTATTTGTAGCTTCTAAAATTATGTCTTTCATCTCAGTCCTGTACATGTTAATGGTTGCAGCATGTAATTTGTGCACCTTTCTACTGAGTGCATCAGCCACCTTATTTTCTTTCCTCTTGATATGCTTGATATCAAAGTCATATTCGCACAGAAACTCCAGCCATCTGATTTGCCTGGCATTTAAGGTCGATTGATCAAATAAATACTTCAGACCGTTATGGTCTGTTCTCAACTCGAATCTCTTGCCCGGTAGTTGTAAGTGCGTTTCTCCTTCGAATCTCTTGCCCTTGAGAATTGTCTCCATTTCCCCTCAAAAGTGAACGATGTTACCAGCTCTATGTCGTGAGTGGCATAATTCTTCTCATGTTCCTTCCTTCGGGGATTCATAACAAACTACAATCCTTCTTGGTTGAGAACTCCTCCGAGCCCCTCCTTGCATGCTGTCGGTGCACACTTCGTAATCCTTGTTTGGATCTACAATCTTCGAGTTGGAGCACTAGTTAACAGCTACTTCAATCACTAGAAACTGCTCTCTGCATTCTTTGTCCATTGGAACTTCTTCTCCTTTCTTTTGCAAAGGAAGTGATAGAATGATCTATCTTTGAAAATCCGGCTATAAACCTCCTATAATTTTAGCCCGCCCGGACCATAAAGTATCTAACTTCTTTTACATTTCTTTGTGCTGGCCATTCTCGAATGGCATGTACCTTCAGGTGCAATGATCCCTTCTTAGGATAATGTGTCCCAAGTAATGGATGCGCCTTTGGTAAAAGAGCACTTGCTTTCGACTTTATTAATGCGGTGAGGTGTTCTCTCAACACCTGCATCACCATTCTCTGGTGTTTCTCATGTTCTTCCTCTATCTTGGAATACACCAAAGACATCATCCAGGAAGACTATGACAAACTTGTCCAAATAATCTCGAACACTCCATTCATTAAACACATGAAAGCATTAGGTGCATTTAATAGGTCCAAGCAGCACCTTTATTGGTCATGTGAGTACCTTGTTCTAAAGTGGGGTCTTTCAATCCTCATCCTTTATTCTCACTTGGTGATATCCATATAAGAGATCTATTTTGAAAATATTTTGCATCTTTCAAGCGATCAAAAGATCATCAATCCCATGGCGAGGAGGATACTTGTTCTTAATGATGACCAACCCATTCAAGCCGAAAATCAATCACCACAACCTCAACGTCCATCTTTCTTCTTCACAAACAAGAATGGGGGAATCCAAGGTGAGACACTTGGGTGTTTGTACCCCTTCTTCAACAACTCTGTTAGCTACATATACCGTTGTTTTAGCTCTGGTGTGATCATTTTGTAATGTGTTTTTGACACCGAGGTATCTTTTGGCACCAAATCAATAGATAAATAATTGTCTCTCTTTGGTGGTAGTCCAGGTACCTCCTGTAATATGTCCTTGAATTCTTTGAGTACTTTGTGGTGTTCCAGATTCGATACTACATCTAGGGATGCTTCTTCCACCGTGCAAATAGTGGCGGCCTTTCGGTAACATTTCTTGGTGCATGGTTGAGATTTCCCCTCACGATACTGACTGCAGATTCCTTGGGCATTACACGATTTTCTTCGTTCGAGGAGCATGTGAACCTCTTGTTCTGTGAGGAAATCGAGGAAGGGGCATGGTGCTAGTCCAACAGTCCATCCCAATTAAACAATCATTATGAAGAACAAAGAAGCGAGAATGTTCAATTCGAAGCCTTGGTAACAAATCCTTTCATCATCCCGCTGAGCAGGGACTTGGCTTGATTTATTGACCTTCCTCTTGGTCCCTGTGGCCAATGCACTAACCAAGACTTCTCATGTTTTTTCTTCGTTAGATGCAAACTTTCCTCCACCCTAGGATCTACATAACTAAGACTAGCCCCTGAATCAATCAAAGGCAGAAAAATGCATGTTGGCCAAAAATTTGTTGTTCGATACCTTACATTGTTCTTTGCATTTACATATTTTGAAGAAGGAATTCAAGAATCTTGCTCTTCTATTAGCTCGATTCCTTCGTGGAATGGCTTGTGGTAGAAGGAATTCAAGAATCTTGCTCTTCTATTAGCTCGATTCCTTCGTGGAATGGCTTGTGGTAGTATGCATATTGTTCTACATCTCAGCTCTCCGAGATATGCCATTGCCCAAGAGCCATTTGAATACCTGCTTTAGAAAGTGAATCTCTAGGCAGATCTCTTACATGGGGAACTTTTGAAATATTTGGTGATTCTCTTTATCAATCATTTTTGGAGATGTTGGCTCTAAAATTCTTGTTTATTTCATGCTTATTTTTTAAGTTCTCTTTCAACTTCCTACTAATTCTTGTAAATTTACAGGAATCTCTTAGAGGAAACAACATAACTATTATGATTGGTAATTCAATTACATCTGGTTTTTATCTTATCACAACATAACTATTATGATTGGTAATTCAATTACATCTGGTTTTTATCTTATCTTTTTTTATTATAGCATAGACTCTTGTGAAAAGTGAAATAGCCATCATTTTTATGAAACATTGCTTTTCAACAAGAATCCCCCAATCCCACCACTTTCCCCCAACCCAAGTCTCTTACTTCTATTATCTGTAAACAAGGAACTTATAGCCCACTTACTTCACCAACACGAATACTAATAAAATTTAAGAAAAACCTTATCTCAATCTCAATCTCAACTCTTAATCTTGTACACAGTTACTTTTAGACAGGCCACTTTTAGAGTTATTTAGGAAAAGGATAAATAAATGTAGTGGTTGAGGTATTAATTCGGTTGTGTCCACGAAGTGATAAGTACTAAAGTGAATTAGAGTTAAGTTAATAAATTAATAATAGTATATATGAATATGAATTTGGTAGAACTATTGAAATGAAAGTTGTGGATCTAAAACTTGTTCTCAACTTTTTGAGAGTTTGGGAATTGGTATTAAAGGTCCTCAATTGGCTGGAAACTATTTTGGAAACTTGGGAGCTTCAACATCAAGAAAATGGGAGCTTGGGAATGAGTTTCCGAAATAGAAAACTTTAAACTAAAATTGGATTAAATTAAAATGTAAATATTTTTATTTCATTATCACAAATACATAATTTATTACAAATATTTTCATTATATTTATTTAAAATATCACTATAAAACAAAGACTAAACTACACTAAATATTATTTTAAAAATTATTTAAGTAAAAAAACTTAATAATACTCACTTTATAGTTGTGGATATGAAAAAATTTTAATGCATGTATGTTTTCCTTCAAGCCCAGACTAAACATGAAAGTCGAATAAATCAATACCCTATCCATGGCAAGTATTTGCTCCAGTGTTGTTATCAACCAACCATATCATTGAATTTCACTGTATTTTCCTATTACAAGAGTAGTACTATTTAGCTTTTTCCAATCAAAACAATAATAATGCTTCAAATCTACAAAAATGTTTGAAGTTTATATATGTAAAGTTTAATTTTAAAAAGATGTTAAAATTTTATATATGTATTTCAATTTTGTTTCTCATTTTTTAATGGAATCTTTATGAATATTAAAGTTTCAATATTGTGTTAGATATATTCATATAATTATTAGTACAAATTAAATTAGTAATTTCTATATTGTAGTTTTTGCAATAGGAGCAACTTTATCCTAAATTAAAATTATAATTTAAAATATTTCTTATATTTTTTTAATATATATTGTTGTGACTCCCAACTTCAAGTTTCTGCAAATTTAGGAAACTTCCACTCATTCCACGTTACAATTGGCCATTGGCCATTGCTACAATTCCTAGATCTTGGGCTCTTCCTAGACCTATATTTGCGAAAGGAAGTTCTAGAGTGCACTAGAGAATACTCACATTCCCAATTTGGCGTGTGGTTGCCACGGGAATACATTCCAAATTTATCATCGCAGCTGGAAAACGTGCGTCTTTGAAACATGATTTTTTCATGTGGCTAGCCACCACCCCAAGACGTATCTCACATCAAACAAAAGTTCCATTAAACGAACTATCCTGCCACGAAAAAGTCAATAATGGCATGTGAAGGTTGCCACATGACACCTTACAAAAAAAAAAATCATTTTAATGTTTTTAATTTCCTTTTGTGAGTTTTAATAATAAAGCTAGACACAACATTATTTATGTCCCATTGACCACCGTTTGACCAATTAGAAAATATAATGAGTGATAATTAAAAATTGTGAAATTTATTTTTAATTTTTAAAATAAACAATTTAATAAATTATTTTTTGAAAACATTGGAAATCTTTGTAAAAAATTATTACATGAAATTGAAATAATACAAAGTTAAAACACTTTGACTTAAGTATACACTATGTTTTGGCATGAACTAATAAATTGTAAACATAGTATTTTACTATACTTTTACTCTCCACTCTCATCCTCATAGAAGACCTCGGGTGGGGGTTGAAGTTGTGTTTCAAATTACAATTTAGTTAGGTTTCATTATCATTGTTGTATTTCAAATTACTTTGCAGTTAACTTAACTTGACTATCATTTTGGTCTTGATTTTCAATTGATAAAAACATTGCAATGTTTAACCTAATTTATTTAAGCAAGCCTTGGAATTTTTAGTGGTAATTTTCTTAGTATACTAAAAGAATATATGCTTAGTCTTTTCTTACAAGCATTACCATTGATTTAGCTCAGTGGGATATCTTAAGTGATTGAGTGCTTGGAACTTCATGCAAGAGGTCTCAGGGTTGATTCCTAGGCTAGATCACTCTATTGGGTACCTCACTTAATGTCCTTACTGGGCCAAGCACCATAATCGACACCAACGGGTTTGCACTAGGTACCATCTACAAGTTGGGGGAAGTGCTTGGGAGTTTCCCTGCAAGGTTTTCCTCAGGAAAAAATGCTAACATAGATTCATTCTAACCATGGATCTATTAAACATTGAGAGAGATAGAAAAAAATAATGAGATGCAAACCTCTCATCACTTAAAAGATCTGGGATTAAGATGAATTTATATTGTTTTGTTTATTTCTCTTTATTTTGATATTGGACATCCCATATCAATTTTTAAATTTCTAATCATTAACGTTATGAATGTACGTGACATGTCTCTTCCACCAAAATTATAAAAACACCTTGCTTATCTCAATGTTCTTTTCTTAATTGAGAAATTGTTGATACTCCAACATGTTGTTGAACCTTCTTTGGGAAGATGTGCTAGTCCCAAAGAAACGAAAGGAATTGGACCCTCAAGGGTTCAAGAAAGTTTGAATTTAGGGTGATCAACAAAGGATATGGTCAACATGCTTGACATGAACAAGAGATTCATTTACAAGCTAGACATTCGTAATGAATTTTTCACAAGCTGGTCATATATAAGAGACTCGTTGACAAGTTGATCATCAACAAAAGTCTCATTGGAAAACAATAGCATTGACAAGCCACCTCTTGACACACCTTATGTTGACAAGGATGACATTAATGGACCACTTGTAGAAAAGGATGATTTCGAATGTCAATGCTAGATTTTGTCAACAATCCCACCTAACATTTGTTGATGTCAATAATACACTTGAATCAATATCAACCACAAATCAACCTGTCCACAAGAATGAAGAGTTTGATAAACTTGTGTGTGCAAGAAAAGCATTACTAATAGAATCTAAAACATAAGAATGACAATGGGCAAATTCACACAGTTTACATAAAAAATACCCTGGAATCTTGTTGATCGAGTTTGCTTAACCAATGTTCTATGTTCTTTGGTAGTACCTGGTGTATTTTTCTACATGTTCTATACTTTAGCCATTTTTCACAAATGTGGGTTGCGAGAAGGTTTTGCCTTCATCTTTGCAACCCCGCGGGTCCACAACCCCGCAAGTCCTTACACTTAGCCATTTTTTGTTCTTTTATTCTCTATATTTTCCCGCCCACTACACTTAGTCAATTTCTTGATTGCGGAAGTCTTGTTGCGGGAACCAAAACCATTGTTGAACGTCCTAAAACTTGCATTTCCTCATCCTACAAAATGAACCCTGCATTTCCATAGCATCCAAAATGAACCTGCATTAACACTTGTTGATTTTACAAATGTAGATGGGGGATACCTATCGACACTTCATCCCTTGATCTCCCACAACCTGCCCGCATTTTCGAATTCTCCTTTTCAATCTTCGCATCAATCATTATGCACCCTTCATACTTAGTCAATTTTCATGAATCTTGATGCATAAGCACTACTCTTGACAACATTTAAAGTTCCACTGCCACTTCAATTGTCTCACATTTGGATTAATATCATTATTAATTTGATGCAATTTTCATGAAATCTTTGTTATAAATTCAAATCCAAATAGTAATTAACATTAATAAATTGAACATCTTAGCACAAGATATTACGACAAATCGGTGATTAATTTAGTAACACTTATATCCTCAATAAAAGGGATTACCTTAATAGGACATCCACCTATTCACTAAATTTGACCAAGAAAGCATGTTGAGTAAGAGAAAAGAGCCATATTGTGGAGACACAATCAACACCCTTGGGCGTGAAGACTATGAGTATCAATTGTCTAAGGATTATAAGTGGTATTCATGACTTTCACCAGAGGAGAAAAGCTTGAATAAATTTTGGACTTCAGGAATAATATAGGTTGGGTGTATGCTCGAGGTCTTTGATTTTAAAAAATTAGTTTTATGGTGCATAAAGAAATTCAATGTTGAGCAGAGGATAATCCATTTGGAAGAAAAGACATCGGTCCATCTCACACCAATTGTTTTCAAAAAAAATCTACAAAATCCAACTCCCAACAAGACGCTCAAGTGTCTTGAAGCAAATTCCTTTTCGAATTCTCATGACAGGGGAACAAACCTCTTGAAAAGATTTCTCAGAAAGCCACTTAATGATCCTAGAGGTTCTTCTCAAATTGAGCTATGCTCATTCAAATATCCATACAAAGGATTTGCATGGTTATTTGCAAGGATTTTCGAGCAGTATTCTACAATTGTTATTCCAAAGTATGTTCTTTATGTTCTGCATTACAATGTTCATGAGAATTTCATTTTTTACTAGGCACGTGTTATTTCAAATGAAGACTATTTTCAGTTAGGGAACTTCCATAGAAAAAATAAGTTTTATATGACTTCTGATTTAATTTATGCCATATTTTACTACCATACATTTAAAGATTTACCTCAATCAAGAAGTGTAAATTATAATAAGAATCCAGTTCAATTCTACTATCCAACACTTTGGATACATAAGGCCCCTCACAATTTTTACCAAGTGAAAAATGCTTTCAATGAGAAAAGGAAGAAGCAATTCATGGTTCATTCTTGGCTCATATGTTTCCCATTGGATATGGATCATCTTTCATTAAATAATTACAAATGGATGAAGGAGGAGGGGATAACCAAAACCCTTAAGAAAAATTTCCTAAAAGTCATCAATTAACCCTGCAAGATGATATTAACACTCTGGTTAATACTAATTATTAGTATAAACAAAGAGAACGAATTGCAACTGTAACATACCCACCATCCAAGCTGAGCCATGTTACTACAAAAAAAACCCAACATAGCTCTGATACCATATTGCAACATACCCACCTACTAAAATGAAATTTAAAATGCCCCATACATATAAAATAACTAAGGGGAAGAAAGCCCATAATTTAACATGCATTTAACAAACATATTTTAAAACATGAATGCAATTGTTCAAGCAAAACAACAAACATGCAACATTCATATAAAACCATTTACACAGTGGAATTAACATCATAAAGAATAACAGAAACTCATGTGTTTATAAAGCAACCAATTGGCTATGAATGAAGGGCGTTCCTCCCAACCATAGGCTTGTTGTTCATTTTATCTCAACGACAAGCCACCTATGAGCTGAGGCTATGAGTCCACAAGGAGATATAGCCCTCTTGGTTGTCCACTCTCCACTTTCAGTAGCCAAAAACCAAGGTTCTACTCCAACAACAATTATAATCTACCAGTTCTCTTCCCCAAAACCTACACAACCCAAGGAATGGGGTCCCCCTTCACTGCACATAGTCTCTCAGGCTTTCCCACTTCCCTCTAGGGCTCCAATGCACTCGGTTGGACATGAATCTCACACTGGGGAATCCAGGAACTATCAACTACTCCAAGAGTGTTCACTACATCCTTCACAAGCCTCTAGATCCATTTCCTCAACAGTAAAATGCTCCACGAGAACGCAACCCATTTTTACAAGCACGTGGGCCATATTTATAGAATATACACAACCCAATAATGACCATCTTCAAGCACAACATGGATGGTGCTCTTCCCAACACTTTGCTCCTCTCTTGCTACCCAAAATCATCATGTAAAAACTTACCTGTTTTCCTATATGAATTTCCCTTTTTTCCCAAGAAATACCAAGTAAGTTGACTCTCACACTCCCTAATGTTGATTGTACTTCATCCAGATGCTCCCAATAGTTATGGGATGTGACTTCTCACACCCACCCTCTTACATGAATTCACTGATTGATCTCTCATACACTCAAGAGGAAAATTAGAATGTAAATATACATTAACTTAAGATAATAGCATACCCCTCGGATCCCCCTTTAGCCCCCTCTCTTGTGGGATCATATCCCCCCATCATTTGTGTCCCTCTCGTATCACATCCAATGATTATTGTTTTTATTAATTATTTCAATGTACATAATATACAATTCGTCCCTCAACCATATTAATCAATATGGGCTCTTTGCCCTGTTATCACTCTGTAATTTACCTTGGTTGTGGAAGGAAAACCCAGAGGTAACCATAAAAAAACTTGTAGATTGTAATTTATCCCTTAAAACCCAGAGAGGGCTCTCTCTGATAACTGAGTCACATAAAAGACTTGTTATTTAATAAGCATAATGGCTAGATATTCAGTTGAGTGAGGTTTTAAAATGATTGTGGTGGCAGAGCCAAGAGAAAGTAACCATTGGGCATGGAGTCTAAACTAGCTGAAAACTAATCAAAACTACCAAGATGTTAGTTGTATGATCAATGACTGACAAAGGCAAGGTAGATAGCATAACTCATATACTTAGATCATCTTTGTAGGTGTAGGTTTAGAAGGAGATAACAGTCCACTACAATAGGGCATCAAAGATGAATCCTAATGCAGCTTTAGAAGGAAAAGGTGGAAATATTTGAATATATGCAGCAGAGCATGAAACCATGAATTATGAAACATTTAATCTTATTCAAGTATTTAGAAGATAACACATCCAAATGAAAATACCGAGAAAGGAAACACAATCACATGGAGAAAACATAGACTGAAAAATGCTATCACGGGAATCTTTGGATAAAAAATCATGTAGTTATGATCCTGGCAAAATTTGATTAATATCAGCCAAATACAATACACAGAGCATAATAGTATTCTTTCACTCTACTTTCCCCCTTCCCCACCCTCTTTTATTTCATCATATATAGGATTACATTACATTCTAGCTCAAGAGGGTCGAAATCTTTAGGGTTTCTAATTTTAGAAGGAGTTACAACAGATTAATAACTAATTACACCAAACTCATATATTTTAGGGTTTTGTTTCTTGACTAATTTATACCTACAAATCTCAACAAATTACATTATCTGAGGGGAAAATAAATAATTATTTGAATCTTCATGGTGATTTAGCATGCTCCATCCAGCTAGAAATCGAATAACCTTGATCTGTGTTGATTGTACCATTTCGCAGCGAATTGCGAAATTTGCTGTGAAATCTCTATTTTCAGCAAATTTCACACCGAACTGGTAATTCACCTTTTCTCCCAAATGGTGAACTAGGTTGAGATTATATTTTGTCAGCAGGTTAACAACATTATAATGCTTCTCCACAGAAAAATTGAGCAAAACCCAGTTCACATTTCTCGAGAAAAAACCAAAATGGTTGTAGGTGATGGTGGATCATTTCTCAAAAATCGTGAAGCATTTTGACTTGAAATTAAACAAGTTTTTTCATCTTACCCTGATGCATCTCCCCTAAAACTTTCGTGGCAAATGGGCGCACAGTTTAAAAGTTATGATGAAGATACATTTTTGCTGCAAAACTGCCATAACACTGCAAAAGTTCATGTTCGCTGCAAAAGTGTGATTATGCTGCAAAAATGTCATAACACTGCAAAATGAGCGAATAGGTTCATAAATTGGCACAAAAATTATAGGGTGCCAACATGCCCCAAACATATCGGCTCACCAACTTAAATCACATTTATACAATTACATTATAATTTGTGGGGATTAAAATTGGGGATGTTACATCCCCTCCCCCTTATTTTTGCATTGTCCTTAGTGCACAAAATAATACAAGTGTACATACATATCACAGTGATAGACTCTTCATCCTTTAATACGCATATAGACTTCCTGGCCTAATATCACATAAGCATTCCAGCCCAAACATAAATACATAGGCACTCTGACCCAAAAACCGTAGATACATAGGCACCCAGGCACAAAACATATATCTACATAGGCACTATGGCCCAAAAACCATAGATACATAGGCACCATGACCCAAAACATATATGGGCTCTTCGCCCTAAACATATTGGGGATTAAAACTAGGGATGTTACATCCCCTCCCCCTTATTTTTGCATTGTCCATAGTGCACAACATAATACAAGTGTACGTGCATATCATAATGATAGGCTCTTCGTACTTTAATCAACATATAGACTCCCCGTCCTAATATCACGCAGGCGTTCCAACCCAAACATAAATACATAAACACTCTGACCCAAAAACCATATATACATAGGCACCCTGACCCAAAACATATATCTACATAGGCATTATGGCCCAAAAACCATATATACATAGGCACCCTGATCCAAAACATATATCTACATAGGCACTCCAGCCAAAAAACCTTATATACATAGGCACCCTGGCCCAAAACATGCAAAATGATTTCACAATTCATCATTCTAGCAACAGTTCCAACCAATAGTTTATCATTCTTCATGGTTTGCATCGGTTTCGTCTGGCTCCAGCTGCAATATCTTTCACATTTGTTTTATTCCCACGTTGCTTTCAACCAACAAGATCTCATTCCCCTCAACATGCACAACCCAAGGAAGTGTGCCCCCTTTTCTGCACCACAATTTATTAGGCTATATCACTTCCCTTCCAGGGCTCCAACATAAGGTCGGACATGAAGTCTCTGAGTTGTGGCTCTAGGAACTCCAGCTGTGATAATGGAATCTCCAAACTTCCAAATAGTTGCAATTGTGCTTATTGCACAACATCTTAACACAACTCTAATGGAAATAAAATGCACAACATGACACACAATCTCATGCAACTCCCCATAACAATTAAAAACATAACGCAATCAACTTAAACATGAGTAGCAACAATTAAACACACATACAAAAGCATTTCGTCACATAAAAACATAGATGCAGAAACGTCATTCAATCACAACAAGAAATAGTGAATAAGAAAAAACTTAAATCACATTGTACAACAATTAACCCATCTTTCAACATAATTAGCACAATGAATATGGTCACTTATTCATATGGTTGTTTCTCTATTTCACAAGCAGCCACGACAAGAATTCAACTTGTTGTCCTTTCTGACACACCTTCATGATCCCAACCATCATTTCATATGCATTCTTGAGTCCCCCGCCCCCCCCCCTTTCCATCCTCTCCCTCTAGGCTCAGGCATCCCCTTCACTGCTACACAATCCCTTGGACAATCTATCATTTTCCAAGGTGTTCTTATGCAAGGGGAGCACCAACTCACTACTAGAATTTCACTGGAAAATTTGTAACTTATGGCAATCATAGGGTTCCAGTATTCTAACAGTATCCTTCTTCCAAAGATTTCAATTTCAATTACCATCATGTCATCTATATCACACATATACAATCATCATGAGATATCATCACAACAATTTTCAATTATTAATTTTCAAATTTGTTTCATATAATAAATATGATTTCTTAAGCATGAGATTCCTTCTCATAATTGTTTGGCTCTTGCAACAACATGCATTGGTCTTCCTTATGGAATTTACACCATTGCCATATCCAAAGAACTTTTTTCCTGCAATTTTATCAACTTTCATTCAACCAACAAATGGTCAGCATCCATGCACATTGTCATCTCATTGCATCATTTACAATCAGTCCATGAAGTGATTTCATAATTATATTACTCTAAAAATTCAATCACTTCCAACTATTATTCATATTAAATGGAATGAAACGATCATTCCTTGCACATGCATTATCTAGCATACCAAGATTTTCATAATGTAATCAAACATTACTAATAGATAAACCAATGTGCCAATACCTATAGCCACGTATACAAAATGTAACCTTGCATTGACTTTGGAATACCGCATATCAATATCATGTTTTCCACCATGGTGTGTTGGAAGATCTAGCCAACGCCTCAACACATCATTCAAACTCTTTACAATTACTTGTTCGATCTTTTGGATACCTTCATCTTCAACCTATACACAACACCAAGAATATAATCCTTTAGTGCTCTTCAGTGTTGGCAAAGAGGTTGTAGTCCAAACATCGATTATAACTAGGAAGACCAATTAAGCACTTATATAGCTTTATGGCCCTTCCATATCCAACCACATCATGGTATCACACATAGCTAGCTCTGCTAGCAATCATTTTTATAGCACAAATATGTCTCTTAACTTAACTTGGTTATGATATCATAACCCATCATAACACACATTCTATTAAATTTCTCATAAAATGAGCATCAACAACATTTGTATACCTAAGGCCCTCGGCCTTTACATCAATTCAAATATTGAAAATTTAACTAAGGAAACTCTTACCTTAATTCCCTTCAGCATTTATGCATCATAAGCAACCCAAATGCATACTTGCATGGTTTTTGTTACATTACTTTATTCTACCTGATCAATTGATATTTTGTAGAAGCTCACAGGCTCCCTTCACCAACCTCTTGATTAGCATTCCCACCATCTTCATTTGTATTCATACGGATGGCTATCATAACCAACGCCATCATCATCACTTTGAGCCATGCTATAAACTTTTCTTGGATACATAATCCTTCATTGGCCATATTTAAATATCATGATACCATTATTTCACATATAAAAATAGACTATTCTAAGTCTACAAGCATGCCACAAACATGTCCAGGTGTGTCCACATGCACAAATGCACATCAATATGAATTAATCATTCAATCTCATCATGCCTACTTCATGCACATGCATTCTGGATTTATTTATTTAATTTTGAGTTGTAGATGGTTGTCCTCAGATTCCTATATATTTTGGCAGCCCTGTGCACTGTCATTCTGCTCATCTATGCACCATTTCTCTCTTGACCTAAACCTTTTCTAGCCAGGTTCCACTTTGTCATTTTCACTTCCAACCAATATGCCTTATTGGCCACTAACCCCACTTGGGCGATCATGTTCCAATTTTACATTGATGGAACCTCCCAACACCTTGGGATGATGTATTGTGCATCATACCATCATGTTGATATTAGAGTATTTTCAAACCAGCCTAACCATTAACATCATGACATCATTTTCCATTATCTCTAGTTGTCCATTGGATTTCTCAAAAAAAATTAAAAAAATGAACACTTCTCTTTACTCCATTGAGTAATTTCATATGAAGTCATGTACTATCCACTCAAGACCAACCTGCTCCCTTGAATTCTTTGTACATGTACCTTGCTTCCACTACACACTCTGAAAATATAAGTTCCTTTCTTTCTCTAGATACTTCATCCATAGTTTCCAACTCATATCTAGCATCCATCATAGACTAGTCCTTAGAGATGATTTACTCATCCCTATGACTTATGTTGATTAAGGTTGGTTGTCATTGATGTCAACCCTTGAAGAAAGCCCTGTAGCAAAAAGGTTTGGGTAATGGACCCAATATTGTTTGATGTAAATATGACTCATTATTGTTTTTTTGTAAATATGACTCATTATTGTTTTTTCATGGTTGATAAGAAGTAAATATGGATGAACTTCCAAAGTGGTCCCTCATATGAAAGCCCTCACCTGAAGACGCTTTGTGGAGTAAGAGAACCCATGATTAATTGTGGAATAATGAGATGGAAGGAAAGTGAATTTTCGTGGAAAAAAAAAAATATCCTATATGGATGTTTGTCATGTCATTTCCTGGTATGTGGAACTTCACATAATTCCTCACTGCTAGAGAGTTATGGCCAAGGAGTAGTTGAGACCCTAGGTTTGGGTAATGGACCCAAGTTTGTTTGATGGGTAACTATATGAGTTATGATATATTTTCAGATAATACTATTCTATATGGATAATACATGTAATACCATTTCCGGTGGTATGTATAACGCCACATAACTCCTCATAGTTTGAGAGTTATGGTCTAAGTTGAGGACCCTCATATGTCATCTAGAAGCCCCAAAAGGTCAAAGTAATCAAAGTGGTTTAAGAGATTTTAAAAGGTAACACAAAGTGAAGTGATGAGTGTATTATAATTCAAATTGATCACAAAATAAATTATTTCAATAATAATTTTAATGGAGAAATTAGAAGTGACCCAACCCTAAAATAAGGAAAGTGGGGGCCAAGCGACCTAGAAGATGTTTTAAGGAAGCTACTTGAGAGTATAAATAAGAGGCAAGGCCCTCATTTGAATCACACTTGAGCATATTGAATATATATATTGTTGTGTAAGGCATAAAAATGATCTAACTGGAATTTGAGGAAAGTGAAGAAAAAGAAGCAATGAAATGCAAGGAAGGATAAATCTTTTGATGGTGTTTTCTAAGACATGTTTACTGTGTCATCTCCACCATTTTCGCTATAACTTTTTATATAATGATTCAGATCCTGAAATTTCTATGCAAGAGAAAACATATCCAAGTATCTGTGGTTAAAAATTCATCTTGTGGGTCGTTTCATTTTGGGAGTTACACTCTGGAAAATAGGGTTTGTTGCCAATCCTAAAACTAGTCAAAAAAAAAAAAAAAAAAAAATGTCATAACTTCTTCATAAATGCTCCAAATTAAGTGAGAAAAATGTGTTGGTTAGTGTAAGTCTGTATTATGTTTTGTAACATTTTCATATCATTTCATCAAACATTTTGTACAGGAACGGTCGCTTCTCTAGAATAAATTTAATTCAGCAAGGTATGTCATTTTGCCATAACTCCTTTTTATGAGAGTCTCCAAGTAGTGCCACTTGGAGGAATTGCATAAAAACAATAATCGAATAACATTGTGTATCACTTTCATATCTTTACACATATGTTCAAAGTTAAGGATTACTTCCAAGTTAGGGTTGTTGACTAATCCAAAAACTAAGCATGTGAGACTAAAGAAAGTTTCCAGAAAATGCTAGTCTCTTGTTTTAAAAGTTAAGGAAGGTTTGGTAAGAATGTGATCATACACTAGGTATAATACGTGAGCTACAAATCATAATTCGATGATGAAATTGATGAGGGACTTTGCTTGAGGTACATGTTGAGGCTATGGTTGAGACAAGTAGTTGATGAGTTGGCGCATTACACATGAGGTGTATAGTTGATGATGTTATAACATATTGATGATTCATAGTTGATGAGTAGTTGACATGATTGGTACGCGATTTATTATGGTACGTGCTGGTGCATGGTTGATGCACTTGTTTACAGGATGCTGGTGCATGGTTGATGCACTTGTTTATGGTATAGGTTGATTACGTGTTGGTGCATGGTTGATGCACTTGTTTATGGTACGCTACTAATGTGTTGAGGTACGTGCTGATGTACGGTCTTAATTTATTGGTTTAGGTTTACAATAGTATATCTCACAAAGATAGTGACATTGGTTCCATCATTCACTTCTACTTCAAGGTGGCAGATTCGGCAAGGATGTGTGTTAGCCACCTCCGTTGTAGCCGAGAACATTGGGGGTTGTAGCCCTTCTAGTTGTAGCCAGAGATTTGGGAGTTGTAGCTTCCCCTCAGTTAGCCCGAGTTCAGGGGGTTTGAGCTTCCTTCCAGTTGCAACTTGAAACAAAGGAAGTTGGTGCTTCCAATGAATGTAATTCTTCAAGACATATAAGAAAAAATATTCTGTTTTTTTCTCCCGATTTTAGTCACGTAAAACACTCAGTGTAACGTCCATGTGCGTGATTGCTTATCTATTACTACCGCTTATTGATAAGCCACCGGCACATATAACATCGGAAGAAAAAGATTTAATTACATTATTAACGATTCACTCTCCTCAAGAATCCAACAATTGGTATCAGAGCGTGTTCCTTCCGAACCGCTTTTAACCACCGAAGCAGTAGATCATGGAGAGTACCCAACTCGATAAAATGGAATACCACGCTTGATGGACGTGGCATGCTTTTGGAAGCATAAGGATGAAGGCATATACACAAAGTAATGTGGATTTCAAGTTTGGCAATCATTTGTAGATGGATACACAACAACAAAAGTTCCACCAACAAGGACAAAGCAAAGGAAACTCGGTGAGAATATTTCTAAAGCCATAAATGCACTTTGAATGGTCTCAATGATACAAATCACCAACAGCGTACTACATTGTAACCGCCAGATATTTGGGACATGCTTCGAAATATTTGCGAAGGAGATTCAAAAGTCAAACAACAAAGCCTCAAATCCATAGAGGTCAGTTTCAACAACTAAAAAATGAAGGAAGATGAAGATATCGTTCTTACTCTTACGGTAGCTCCATGAACAACAGTGAATGAAATCATAGGGATTGGGAGAAGAAATCAAGCAACTGTAATTGTTCAAAAGGTACTAAGATCTTCCTATGAGATTCAACCCTAAGATATCGCCATCTAGAAGAAAGATCGGATCTTAAATCAATATGGACTCCATGGAATCTTCAAGATAAGGAGATGAGAATTTCAAATGTAAAAATCTAAAATGTAAAAGAAGAAAATTTCAAAGCATCCAAAAGAGATCAAAGCAAAAGAAAAAAGGAACAAGAAGAATATAGCAGCAAAGACGTATCGCCTCGAAGATGATGAAGAAGGGCCAACTTCATCAAAAGACTAAACAAGGGAACCACCCAGAGGTACAGAGGTAAGTTTCCTTTTTAATTTATTTTAATTGTGATGGTATTGGTCATTTTGCTAACAAATGTCCCTCATAAGAAAAAGAGAAATGATGAAGGTTACCAAAAGGCGCATAAAACATATAAAGGTAAAGAACTACAAAGAAAGTTTTCAAGAAAAAACTTGCACTAAAGAAGACATCTCATCATCGATGAAGATGAAGTCATGATAGTGAGACAAGAAGAGTTATATTCATGGCGGTAAAAGACTCTGATAAAGCAAGACTCAAGAAGAATAAGAAGAATCATATGAAGAAGAAAATTGAAGAGGCATAAGTTGACTTTCTAGAAGAATTAATGAGTGCCATAGAAGTTATCAAGAGAAAAGAAGAAAAAACAAGAAACTACAAGTTTAACTAGATAAGAAAAAAGACACTCAAGAACTAGAACAAATGATTACAAAATTGAAGGTTCAAATAGAAGAAGATAAAAGAATTAAAGAAGAACTCAAAGAATAGCTAGAAGGAAAGGACAGATCATTGAAACTTGGAAGCGTGATATTGTCACACTAAGAAAGGATATTCAAAAGAAAATATGCATTAGCTCAAAAGTTCGGATGACATTATTAGCAAATAAAAATCTTATCTTGACAAGTCCGACTTGATACAATCAAATAGAAAGGGATCAAGCTCCAAAACAAATGTAGAAAGCAAGAAACAAATCCAAAAAGCTATGCATAAACAATCAAAGGATAAAAAGATATACAAGAAGATTACAGGACACTCTCCACCGAGAAGATTCACATTTCAAAATCAACAAACATACATATAAGCCTCAAGAAGAAGAAAGATTCATAAGAGCACCCTCCTTTCATAAGATCTTCAACTACCAGTATCAAACTATATTTTGGTTTATGTTACAGTTTGTAATAATTTTGGACATAAAGTCGTAGAATTGCAGAGCTAACATCAGAAACACAACTACTTTGAGAACAATACACAAAAGGTTATTCAAGAAGACCTAGTGCGGAAACACGTAGAAGAGAGTGACAACAAAAGTTTGAATCCCTTGAGCACCTAAGTGGAATGTTATAATGTAACAATTTTGGACACAATGGCCAAAATTGCGTAATCGACAAATTCCTCCTAAAGAACCCCAACAGAGTCACAAAAAAGAATCTCAGAAACGATATTGATAAGAAAGCAAGATCAAAGATAGCAATCAAGAATGCACAATCGCTCTACAAACTAAACAAAAACGCGGGTTGGTATGTTGACAAAGGATGTTCAAACACATGACAGTGATAGAGACAAGTTTCTTACATTACTTTCCTCTCGTAATGTAAGAAAAGAGATGGATCAGTCTCCTTTGAAATGATGATTCATCCAAATCATTGAAAAATGCAATACCGAATTGGGGACAAGAATGAAAGGCGTTTAAAAATGTTCTACTAGTAGAAGATAAGGAAACATAATATTTAA
This sequence comes from Picea sitchensis, assembly GCA_010110895.2. Lineage (NCBI taxonomy): Eukaryota > Viridiplantae > Streptophyta > Pinopsida > Pinales > Pinaceae > Picea > Picea sitchensis. The sequence goes on from SNQJ01S0010960.1 coordinate 347,034, forward strand.
GTGTGAGTCAAATGTCCTGACCTCAAGGTCATAAAGTTACTTTCGATTCACAAAGTGTGAGATAAGAAAAGAAGGTTCAGAAATTGATCGCTATTAAATCAGTATAAGAACTTCAAGCAACATATATGTGTTAAGCCAAATTGAAAATGAAAAGTGTTGTCTAGGAAAGGAAGATGAAAGTTACATGGTACGTAAGAATGTGGTCACATGCATTTTGATAACCTTGTCAAAGTCAAAGAAAAGAGAAGCAAAATGTGAGAAATGCCCCATATCAAGGTAAAACCAACCAACACTTTATGCAAGCATTGCCAACAAGGAAAGCAAACCAAGACCAAGTTCAAATCAAAGGAATATTCAACAACAAAAACCAATCGAAATTGTGCATATTGATCTAGTTGGACCAACTACAACAAAAGGCTTAAAAGGTGAGAGATAATTTTATGTTATTAGTTGATGATTATACAAGAATGACTCATTTTTCTTCAAGAACAGATCAGAAGCTTTGGAAAATTTCGAGATCTACAAGGAAATGGTTGGTTGAAAATGAGATGGATTAAAGAATCAAACGCTTAAGATCTAATAATGGAGGAGAATTCACCTCAAAGGAATCTCTGGACTACTGCAACAGTCATGGACAAAGGCAATTCTCCATCGCTGTGACACCTCAACGTAATGGAGTTATTGAAAGAAAGAATATGACAAGACAAGAAATGGATCGAACAATAATAATGGAATCAAAGTTGACATATATTTTTTAGACACAAAGTAAAGGCATACAACAGCTCTCATTCAATACGCAGTACCGTAAAACAACACTCCATAAAACTCCTTACAATGAAGCTATGGAAAGGAAGACTAGCAAATGTGAAGCACTTCAGAGTTTTTTGCCAAATGCACATCAAAAGAGAAGATGGCGAATGGGAAAGTTTGACTCTTTGTGTGGACAAAGGAATACTTGGTTATTACTCAAGTATATGTTATTGCCAAGTGTTAGCAATCTAAGATTAAACAAAGTTGTGGAAAGCCTAAATGTAACAATTGATGAAAACAGACATACCGTAATAAAAATAAAAATAAAAATAAAACAAATCAATGGAACAATCCTTTAAAGAAGAAGATGAAAAAGAAGAAGAAGAGAAAGATGAAGATGAAGATGAAGAGAACTTACATAAGTAGAAGAGCAAGTTCAACAAGTATCTCCAAAGACAATCTAGCAAACTAGTACGTAAGAATCATCCTTCGACTGTGATTATTATTGGAAACAAAGATGCGGAGTTGATACTAGAAGAAAAATATGTTCACCAAAAACAAACACACCTAGCACTCTTTATTTACACTGAACCAAACCTGCTTTGAAAAATAAAATTAAGGATGAATTTTGAATAAGGCCATGGATGAAGAATTGATCAAATAGAGAAAATGACACTTGGGAATTGGTTCCAAGACCAAAGAATAAGAATGATCGGCACAAAATAGGTTTTCGTGGAACAAATTGAATGAAGATGGACAAAGTACAAGGAACAAAGCCAGATTTCACAGGTATGTAAAGGATGCGCACAGATTGAAGGAATCGACTTTGAAGAGACATATATGGCCGCACCAAGCTTAATGGAAGCAATATGTTTGCTTTCTAGCTTATGCATGCTCCAAAAATGTTAGAGCATATCGATGGACGTAAAATCAACTTTCCAATGGGGAACTTTGAAGAAGAAGTCCGCATTGAACAACCATAAGGATTTCAATTGTCGGAGAATACGACTATGTGTGTAAATTAAAGAAGGCCTTGTATGGTCTGTATATCCTCGAGCATGGTACCCGTGACCGATAAGTATCCGCAGCAGTGGTTCAAAAAGGAAGTGCGTGACAACAACCTCTACATCAAGGTAAGTCAAGGTAATATTTTATTAATTGAAGTTTGGTGTTGATGATATTATTTTGGTAGTGGTGATGACAAAGTTGCCGTAGAAATTTGCAAAGACATGCAAAGTGAATTTGAAATGTCATTACTTGAGGAACTATCCTTCTTTCCTCGCTGGACTTCGACACGGGCCAAAAGCAACTATGAATTTTTATTTCTCAAACCAAGCATATATCGAGAAATGCTAAAGAAGTTCGAATGGAAGATTGCAAACCAAAGCATCACTCCCTATGCAAACCAATTGCAAGTTGAGCAAAGATGATGATTCAAAGTCTACGTGATCGTAGGCAATATAGGTCAATGATGTTCTACTATATGTGACAAGATCCGCATCTCGTGATGGGCCGTAGGCGCTTGGACAGTGGTATCGCATTTCAAGTAGCACCAAAGGAATCAAGCATGTATTAGCAAGAAGAGGATCTTCGACATATCTCAAAGGAACATAAGAGTTTGGATTATGGTATCCAAAAGGAAAAGATCTATCACTTATGGCCTACAATAGTATGCAGATTGGGCTGTATTGATGACCAACGAAGCATTAGTGGAGCAAGGTTCTACTTAGGTGAGTGTTTGGTATCACATAAGCAAGAAACAATCATCGGTATCTCTATCTACAAACCAGGTAGAGTATATTGTAGCAAGAATACGTTGTACAATAAAAATTCTTTGGATGAAAACAAACTTTGACAGATATATGTGTTGAGTATGATGAGCCCATTTCAGCCATACGATAATAAGTGCTATCGGTGATCTCAAAACCCTAAGTGATGGACTCTAAGACTAAACACATTCCAATCAAGTATCACTTTGGCACGAGAACGGCTTAAAAGAACATTCGAGTTGATTATGTGGGCACAAAGAACAAGTGGCGGACATCTTTACAAAATCACTCCCACTGGAAGCCTTTGAATATCTTCGCCAAAGACTTGATTTATTTCTACTCCAAAAATGAATGATTTTTGAATGCTTATCTTATATGTCTTAGATGTACGCGAGGAAGCACCATAAGAGGACAACCGTTAGGAGTAGCCCCTGATGGAAAGATACCTTTTGCCATTGATGACAAAGGGGAGAGATTTATCGAATGCATAGGACGTAGGCATGGTTTCGTGGGGAGCATGAGTGATATGATTTGTTGTGATCGAAAGGCGTTGCCATCAATGCCAAAGGGGATATTGTTGATTAAGGTTGGTTGTCATTGATGTCAACCCCTTGAAGAAAGCCCCCAGAAGCACAAAAGGTTTGGGTAATGGACCCAATATTGTTTGATGTAACATGACTCATTACTTTTTGTCATGGTTGATAAGAAGTAACATGGATGAACTCCAAAGTGGTCCCCTTATGGTGAAATCCTCACCGAAGACGCTTTGTGAGTAAGAGAACCCATGCTTAATTGTGGAATAATGAGATGAATGAAAGTGAATTTTCTAGCTGAAATATCCTAGATGGATAATGATTGTCATGTCATTTTCGGTGGCATGTGGAATTTCACACATTAATTCCTCATGGCTAGAGAGTTATGCCATGAGAAGTTGAAGATCTCTGTGGTTTGGGTAATGGACCCAAGTTTATTTGATGGGTACCTAGATGATATATTTTCAGATAATACTATTCTATATGGATAATACATGTCATGCCATTTTTGGTATGTGGAACGCCGTCTAATAACTCCTCACGGTTTGAGAGTTATGGCTCATTTGTTGGAGGACCCTCATGTGTCATCTAGAAGCCCCAAAAGGTCAAAGTAATCAAAGTGGTTTAAGAGGATTTTAAAAGGTAAATAAAGTGAAGTGGGATGAGTGTATTATAATTCAGTGAATAAAATAAATTATTTCAATAATAATTTTAATGGAGAAATTAGAAGTGGACCCAACCCTAAAATAAGGAAAGTGGGGCCATGACCTAGAAGATGTTTTAAGGAAGCCACTTGGAGAGTATAATAAGAGGCAAGGCTCTCATTTGAATCACACTTGAGAATATTGAATATCTATAGGTGTCTGAGGTATGTAAATGATATCTGCCGGAATTTGAGGAAAGTGAAGAAAAGAAGGCCTAAATGCAAGGAAGGATAAATCTCTTTGATGAAAGCTTCTAAGGCATGTTATTTCAGTCATCTTGCCATTTTCTTTATAACTTTTTTCTATAATGATTCAGATCCTGAAATTGTTATGCAAGTGAGAAACATATCCAAGTATCTATGGTTAAAAATTAATCTTGTGGGTCGTTTCATTTTTGAGTTACACTTCGCGGAAAATAGGGTTTGTGGCCAGTCCCAAAACTAGTCAAAATCAAGCGTTTTGGGTAAAAACGTCATAACTTCTCTCTCTCATAACATATCCAAATTCAGTGAGACAAAATGTGTTGGTTAGGGTATAGTCCTTAGTATTATGATGTTTATAAGTTTCATATCATTTCATCAAATATTTTGTGCGGGCGTGCCTCTACAAGGTTGCTCTCTAGAATAAGCCGTATCCAACAAGGTATGCCATTTTGCTATAACTCCTTTCGAGAGGTTACAAGTAGTGCCACTTGATAAATTGCATAAAACACACTGAAGAACATTGCATAATCAGTTTTGTGATCTCATAATAATATAGGTTCAAAGCTATGATCACTTCAAGTTAGGGTTGTTGGACTAATCCAAAACTAGGCATGAATTAAAGAAAAGTTTGATGAAAATGCTAGTCTCTTGTTTTTAAAAGTTAACATGGTTTAGAATGTGATCATATACACCAGGTCTATTATGAGCCATAACCGATTTAACATGAAATTGATGAGGGCTTTGCTGAGGTACCATGTTGAGTACATGGTTGAGACAAGTAGTTGATGAGTTGGCTAATACACATGAGGTGTATAGTTGATGATGTTGGTACATATTGATGAGTCATAGTTGATGAGTAGTTGATACATGATTGGTACACACTTGGTTATGGTGTTTGTGCATGGTTGATGACCCTGTTTACAGGCACAGTGTTGACGATGTTGGTGTACGGTTGATGTAACTTGTTTATGGTACAGCGACATGTGCTGGTTCATGGTTGATGCACTGGTTTATGGTACGTGTTGATTACGTTGAGGGCCGTGTTGATGCATGGTTCAGACTTATTGGTATAGGTTTACAAAGATATATCTCAAATTGATAGTTTGACAGTTGGTTTCATCATCTCTACTTCTACTGTGGTGGCAAGATGGGGCAAGGACAGTGTCACCTTCCGGGTTGTAAAATGGCAACATTGGGGGTTGTAGCCTCCTCTAGTTGTAGCCGAGATTTGGGAGTTGGAGCTTCCTCAGTTGTAGCCCGAGAAACTAGGGAGGTTGGAGCCCTTCCGCTTGCAGCTAGAAAACAAAGGAAGTTGGCGCTTCCAATGAATGTAATTTTCAAGACATATAAGAAAAACATTCTGGGGTTTTCTCCGACGGGGTTTCCAATGCAAAACACCGCACTGCATGTGTGCGGAGCCTAAAACACTGGTGTACTGTGCATGTGTGTGATTGTTTATTTATTACTGCTCATTATTGGATAATAATTCTACATTGATATAACATTTGAATAAAAAGGATTATAATTATGTTATTACTGATTCACCCCCCCTCTCAGTAATCCAACAACTTACCCATTATCTCATGGGGCCTTTGCTCTCTTTTGCAACAATTTTTGCATCTATCGTTGCATTTATACATTCATGGTTATGAATTCTTACCTTGCCTTTCTGATCTCATGAACATTATTCACCTATTGGATTCATGTTTTTATGTGAGAATCTATGTTGATTCTCCTTTGCAGGTCATTCAGATTCTCTAGCAGTTGAATATTAATTCGACTTTACTCCTTTTGAATCCCTTATCAATCTTTCATTTTCCTTGTCTATAGATATGCACTTCCCTCTACAACTCTTTATTGTCCCATCTAACTTCTACAAGTTCTTCCCTGCTTCCCTATCCATTGGACATCTGGAAATATAAACTGCAACAAAACCACACAATCTCCACTCATGACATATGTTCTCCTATTAATAATACACCGTTGTTAAAATCCAGCCCCCTTTTTTGCCAAGGTATGCACTTAAAATGTATTGCTATACCTCTATTGTTACCCATGATTTTGGTCATCATGATGATGTATTGATGATGGTGTACTTAGGCTCTTCATTAGAACTTTCTCCTGAGAAAAGTTACTTTCATCTCTTTCCAGAAATCACAGTTTTGAGGAAGGTTCGCAGGCTGGTAATACATTTGCTTGCGAGAATGTATGATTCTCACAGGCTACCTTAAGCCAGGGTGCGAGAAGTTCGCACTGTGTCTAACTACTAGGGTGCGAACCCTTTCTATAGAAGAGAAAATGATGAATTCTCGAAGCTTCTAGAAGGGAATCTTCTAGAAGGATGAGATGGCATTCGAATGATTATATAAGTATTGGCTTTCCTGATATTTTGGGATCATTCCTATCCAAGTAACTACTTCGTTCTCTCTTATATATTGAGAGGATTCTCATGGAAGAGGTTAGAAGCAAACAAGCAAGAGATTTATTGGAGAATTAGTGAAATATTGTGTGAAGGA
>SNQJ01S0010960.1:371366-385104 GCA_010110895.2 Picea sitchensis
TCTCTTTTGCACTGATCCTGGATTCTTCTTGAGCATAGCAAGTCCAAAGTTCTTCAAATGTAGGATACTCCTTCCTTGTGTTCATGCTTGCGGCAAATGCATCCCACGTCTTGGGAAGACCATTGAGTACTATGTTTACCAATCCCTTCTCTGAAATTATATCTTCAATAGCTTGTAGTTGATCTCTTAACTAGGAGATCCTCACAAAGTATGATGTTATGCTATCATCATCATTCATCTTCATGTCACGGAGCTCATTCTTTAGACTCATTATTTGTCCAGTATATATTATTTCTTCTGGACGACTTCTTCTCTTGGAGGCTAATAACCTAATACAAGTTATCTTCTTGAGCCGACATGTCTTCTAGGGTTATTAGTCAACTCATTAGGGTTTCTTCTTTCTTCCCAGAATATTCTATTCTCGTCAGGTTTACACGTGGAGGTAAATACCTCCCGCAGCTACCATAATATCAACAAGGAGAGCACTCCATTTGGGGTACTTTACCCAAATCACCCAAAACATGAACATCTAACCCAGATGACTTGCTTCTAATAAATCCATCCCCGAAAGAAGATGCAGGGCTTGGAAACTTACTTAAAAGATCTTTCTCCCATAAAGATAAAGAGTTAAAGATACTTGGGCAGAAGAGTTTTAACTTACCGACAAAGGATGTGTCATGTTCCTTAGTAAAGTCCTCCAAGCTGAGAGTCGGTGTCTCCGCTTCACCTCCTTCATCCACTATTCTATAAACGGTATCACCAAATTATTCATCAAATGTACCATTGTCCTCACTTAAACCCTGAGTAAAAGAACAATTTTCTCTTAAGTGCCCTGTCTGTCTGCAAATGGAGCATCTGAAAGGCAGACCTAAGTAGTCCAACCTCTGCATGAACAAGAAAACTCTCCATTCTATTTCTAAAACTTCTGATAAACCCACAAGGGTATCTACCTCAATTAAAACTTCCTCCATCCTTTTATCACTAGTATGCATCGCAGCTTCATATATCCCAATGAAGCGACCCAAACAATCTCCTATCGCTTTCAGTGCAATATGATTCCATAACTGAAGAGGCAAGTTTGGAAGAAGCACCCATATGTGTCGAAAGCTGAAATACTTGGTATTCGGGTTAAAACCGAATCTCCATCTTTTAATCATTAGACTTCCACCATCAATTTGCCAAAAAACCTCTAGAATACGTTTAGTAACTTACCAGATTCGAAAAACAAAGTCGAACCATCCACGTGATAAGGAAAGGAAAACTTGAGTGTATCCTAGAAAAGGAAACCAATGCTTCTGAACCCATTCTTCAAGTTGCATATGAATACGAGAGCGATAGGCCATCCTAGCAACAACAACGCAGAGCGTCAGGTTGTAGGATTCTTCCAAACCTACATCGGCCCCCATGACTAGCCTTCGCCTAAGTCTCTTAGGTTTCCAGACTTTAGTGATACGCTTCACCTTTACAAAACTATCCAAAGGTATGTTCAAGTGGTTCTCAAAGTTTTTAAAGCATTGTTCTCCACTCTTCACACTAGCAGCCTCTCCTCTGGTACCTCTCTGGTTACTTCAGGGAAGGAGGAAGACTTTCGTCAAGTTTAGTGTTCGAACGAGGCTGGTACAAAACATTTGTCAAAGGGTTACTAGGAGAAATGATAGCCTTCTGAGGTGCGCTTCCCGGGACACAGGTCTCATTAAGCGTTTTTATTGATCGACCAGGGCTTTTATTTATGACGCTTAAAGAATCAATCGTTTCAAAAAAACCATTCCTTGCCCATTGCTCCTCGTCAGTCGTGCTAAGTAATGTGTTGACCTCACGGTCCATGATGGAGGGCACTGATGGAAAACCAAAGGGATCCACCACAACTCTGAATCAAGTCACCCTTCTCTGTATTCAATATAGAATCATTAACTAAGACAGAAAAGACAGGCCTGATAATCTCAGGGAAAAGACAAAGTATCCAGATCCCTTCAGTGACTTCAAAACCCAAGTCAGTGATAAAGATAAATGGAAAAACTCACCGCTAAATTATGATAACCTTGGAAAGCCTGAAAAGAAAAAAAGACTGCCTTCTAGAGGCCTTAGAGCAGACTCTTCTCCAGTTTTAGTTGACCCCACCAACCTTATCCTCCGAAAGAAAAAAAAAACTAAAGGAGTACAGTGAGATTCCTCGGAAAACAAAGGAAACCGCTCCAGCCATAATAGAAAATACCCATACTATAGTCAACCTCGAGAAAACCTAAACTCCCCCTGAAAAACACTCAATCTCCCAACTTACACTTTTCTTTTAAGAGTTTGAAATGGAGTTATCAATATAAGCAACAACACTATACAACTCACTCTACATCATGGCATTCTTATCTTCTGCTATAAACTCACTTTACTCCACATCATGGCATGAGTTAAATGTGAATATTAATATTAAAATGATCTTATTTTTTCAAAAATAATAAGTGGTCTATCCTAAGGATAATAGGAGGATGGGTTATTTTTTATCTCTAAAGAAATATGAAAACACTTTTGAATGGTGATTGGGTAAAACTGCAAATAGTCAAGCAGAGATTCTTGCATTGTATCAAGGATTGAGGATCATTTATGATAGGTAAAGTAAGAATCTATTTGTCATTGGGGATTCGACGTTAATAATTAAACTTATACTCAAAACCTTGCAACTAAGCAATGTCACTATAATTAGAACAATCTCTTGAATCAAAAGAGAAGTCACCAGGTTTGAGAGTGGCAAGTTCTCTTATGTTCTCAGGGTTCTCAACTGTCAAGCTAACACTCTAGCCAACAAAACAACTCAAGTGGATCGAGGCAAACTTTGGTTAAAAAATGGGGAAGTATATTACCCTATCCCCTAATTCAATTTTATTAAGAGTTATGATGAACCTTAGAATGTCAAACACTTGGCACATAATTTCAATTGTGGTGGTCATATATCAGTATCGACGACTAAGATGCATTCACCATGCAGTCCCCTCACACATGCAAACTTCAATGTGGGTGTGGAAAATGGCCTTGAAGTGTGAGAAATTGTTGCTTATTGTGGGTCTATGGCTTCTTATTCCACTGCATTTCGGTTTGAATTGGGGCTTAATGTTGGTTATTTTCCCTTTTGAATCATCTTAATGGGATCTCGGCTTTAGAGTTTGGTTGGATCTTCGTAATTTTGTCCCTAGTTTGAGTAGAATTGAATCGGCCTTGGATTAGCGATGTGCTCCAGTTTAGCTTGGCACCATAGGATTGAGGGGCTTTAGTGGTTTCTATGACTCTCATGATTGTGATGGTGGCATCTATGGCTTCTATGGCTCTCATTGTGGTTATGGCTTCTATGAATTTTTTTCTCCCCAAGTCTGCTCAATCCAATTCTATAGGGTTGCTTACATTCCAGCTTAGCACTAGTGGTACCATCTCATTAGCATTGGTGGCTTAAATGGCTTATATGGCTCTCATCATGTCAGTGGCTTTTGTGGCTTCTATGGCTCTCATTGTGGCTGTGGATTTTATGACTTATGTGGCCCCCTAGTCTGTGCAATTCAAATATGTGGGTTGCTTTCATTTCAGCTTAGCACTGGTGGTGTCATCCTCTGTTAAAGATAAGTTGTCGACCCTATGTTATTTGCCTTGTTGGGATGCTAGAAAATGATTCTAGAAATTATGAATTGTGTGTGGCTACTGGTAAAATAGGGCTGACTTTGGGGTTATGTTGGGAGTCTGTGATGGAACATGGGCATGTTGTACAATGCCCTTCATGCGAGACCTCTAAAATTTTAAGAATTCTAAGAAGGCATGAGGCCTACATTGTTGGTAACAAAACATCAATAACATAATTTTCATACATAATGCAATCTTAGAAAGCTAATAGGGATATTGAAGTCAAATTTTTAATGGAAACCCTTCACCACTAGAAGCAACAAATCGAGGAATTACAAGTTGAATGTGTAGCTCTCAAACACACAATTGTTGGCTTAGTTAGAATCAATTGCACAACCCACTCAATGGCTAGGTTGTCTTGTAGATTTTAACCTTGTACAATGAATTACTACAAATAGATTTTTAATAAAAACAAAAAAGATACAATGCAACACACGCACATTACACAGAGATTTTACCCCGAAAATTCAAACCGGGAAAACCAACAACCTGTTTAGAGTTGAACCTCTAAATTTTGAGAATTCTAAGAAGGCATGAGGCCTACATTGTTGGTAACAAAACATCAATAACATCATTGTCATACAAAATGCAATCTTAGGAAGCTAATAGGGTGATCTGGATTATTTTTGGCACGAAATGAGAGCGGAGATATAATAAAGAAATGTACAGAGACATCTCGGATATCCAATAATATAACAGAAATGTATCAGAGATGCAATCATAAAAACAGAGATACAGTAATACACATTTTTCTATTAATGAGTGAAAATGTACAAAGACTGTAAAAATACAGAGTGGAAGACTCGCTAGAATGGTGGCATCTTAGCTCTGAGAAGAGATGTGTCCACTACTCGCATTCGCAAGAAGATGATTTTACAATGAGGCACCAAAGGCCTTTTTATCATAAATAAAATCCAAAACCCTAATCTTGGAATATGAAAAGCCAACAGTTTTGTGGACCCCGTTTTGGGTAGTTTGGTGTATCAACTTCCCGGGGGCGTAACTTTGGCATACGATCTTCGTTTGGGGCGCACGATAGCTCATTAGAAAGGGATCATCAAGGAGATTCATTTTGGGGGTTTAATCAGAGCCTTTGGCTATCATTGAGAAGCTCTATCTCGAAAAACCTTCATTTAGGCCCAAAAAATGGCCCCGGAAGTTAAAAACTACTAAAAATAGTAAATTGCCAAAATAGCCAGAAAATTGTTTTGAGCCAGATGGAAAAGGTGGGTGGCCATCGATATCCACCTGGATCAATCCTCACTCCTTAGGAAGCAATGGTCTCCATTGTGTTTAGTTCCCGGGGGAGAGGGGAAAGCGATTGAATCTTGGTGCGCTACTTGCCTTGATGGAGACGTTGCGTTGTGGAAGGATGTCATGAACCTGTTGTTGGTGGGGTTGAATATGTTCAACCAGTTGGCCTACATGAGATGTCTGGGTGCAGAAGGAATCTTTGTAATTTGTTGCATTCTTGTTGACCTGCTTCCATTGGATAGAAGGTGCTTGGATCGAGGCTGTAGTGGTTGCAGTATCCTTCTATTCACCTTTTGTGTTAAGAAGCTAAATTTTGTAGTATGAGATACTACCTTGCGACATTGTTTAGGTGGGACAGTAGTTGGAACCTACCTCTGGTATTCTGTAGAGATGACCCCCCATAGTAACAATGACACTACGGGGTCGAGACTCATAGATAGCATGAAACTTCCACATATATGGTTGGCCCAAGAGAACATCACAGACATCCAGCAGGGAAACATCACATAATACCTCATCCTTGAAGGAATGGATGTCATATGACAATCGACACTGCTGGCTGACACAAAGATCTCATCCCTGGCGAAGCCACCCAATGTTGTATGGTTGTAGGTGTGGTGTTTTCGACAATCCCAACTGTTTGATGACCTATGTTGAGATGAGTTTCTTATGGCTTTTGTTATCAACAATAAAATGCAGCGGGGTCCCCTTCACCCACATCTGTAAATGAAAAAGGCGCTCCCCCTCTTCAGGATCTGTGGGTTCTTCTGGTTGAATTGTTGCGGTCGCGACAATAGAAGTGGGGTCTGCGTCGATGATCTGTCTTCTATCAATATTTTATGAATCAAACTCTGAATCAGGGTTCGACTCCTTGTCTTTGATCTCAGCCACCAATGATTGTTTTGAGCGACATTCATCGGTGTTGTGCCAGGGAATTTTGTGGAAATCACACCATTTTTCATTGTCCTTCTTCGTCTTTCCATGACCCTTCTTTTCTGGTGTCTTGGACTGGTTTTCCAAAGACTGTTTGTTAGGGTCATCTTTATCATACTTTGGTTGTTTTGGATTTGCAGACCCGAACTCTTGTTTGTTATAGTGCTTAAATTTCAGCTCAATTTTAACAACATATTGATAAGCAACACCGTGTGATGAGATGTCCAGAAAATCCATTTCAGTTTGGATGTATCTGTGTAGAGCCCCATGGTATTTCATAACCAAATTTCGTTTGGAGTCTTTGATACCGAGCTTGGTGCACAAGGTATGGAAGGTATTGGTGAACTTTGGAACTGCTTGGCCCCTCTCTTATCGCAGTGTGGTCCATCTCATGTACTGGTCCTCATAGTTGCCAACAAGGTAATATTATTCCTTTACCACATCCACAAAAAAATCCCAATTTTCCCACCAATGTTTGACATGGGGGAGAACCTTAAGGAGTGCAAAGGTGATCTTTTCCCTATCGTAGAAATTATGAACAGAGAAATAACCTTCTAGCAAATTGAACCATTTTTCTAGGGCATCTGCATCTATCTGACCTTCAAATACGGGAATATCAAAATTAACTTGTACCTTGAAAGGCGAGGTGCCTCCAAAGTGGCCGCTTGATGAAAACGTGCATGTTTTTATCGACGGGCGTTGAAGGATGTGGGAAAAATTCTCCATCATTTTGTCCCTATGTCACATGAGAGCTTGCTCAAGCAACAGATTAATAGAATCATTTGCTTTGTCTTTTTTCTTTTCTTCTGCCATGGAGGGTTTCTTGGGAATGTGAGAGCGATTAACCTCAAGAGAGACACGCTCGAGACCCAACTTGCTATACTCAGACCTCATCGGGGACATGCACTGAAAAATGATCAAGAACAACATGTTATGATACCACTGATCTAGATAATTTTCAGCACAAAATGAGAGAGGAGATATAATAAAGAAATGTACAGAGATATCTCCGATATCCAATAATATAACAGAAATGTATCAGAGATGCAACCATAAACACATAGATACATTAATACACAATTTTCTATTAATGAGCGAAAATGTACGAAGACTGTAAAAATACAGAGTGAAAGACTCGCTAGAATGGTGGCAGCTTATCTCTGAGAAGAGATGTGTGCACTACTCGCATTCGCAAGAAGATGATTTTACAATGAGGCTCCAAAGATATTTTTATCATAAATAAAATCCAAAACCCTAACCCCGAAAGATGAAAAGCCAACAGTTTTGTGGACCCCGTTTTGGGTAGTTTGGTGTATCAACTTCTCGGGGCGTAACTTTGGCATACGATCCCCATTTGGGGTGCACGATAGCTCATTGGAAAGGTATCACTGAGGAGATTCATTTATGGACTCAATAAGAGCCTTTGTATTTCACTGAGAAGCTCAATCCCGAAAAACCTTCATTTAGGCCCTCAAAATGGCCCCAGAAGTTAAAAACTGCTAAAAATAGTAAATTGCCAAAATTGCTAGAAAATTGTTTTGAACCAGATGGAAAAGGTGGGTGGCCACCTATATCCACCTAGATCATAGGGATACTGAAGTCACATTTCTGATGGAAACCCTTGACCACTAGAAGCAACACATTGAGAAATTACAAGTTGAATGTGTAGCTATCAAACACATGATTGTTGGCTTAGTTAGAATCAACTCCACAACCTACTCAATGACCAAGTTGACTTGTATATTTTAACCATGTATAATTAATTACTACAAATAGATTCTTAATAAAAACAAAAAGGATACAATGGCACACACACACACATTACACAGATATTTTACCTTGGAAACCCAAACCAAGAAAGCCAACAACTTGTTTAGAGTTACACCTCTAAATTTTTAGAATTATAAGAATGCATGAGGCCTACATTGTTGGTAAAAAAACATAAATAATATAATTGTCATATAGAATGCAATTATAGGAAGCTAATAGGGATATTGAAGTCACATTCTTGATGGAAACCCTTCACCATTAAAAGTAACAAATCAAGGAATTACAAGTTGAATGTGTAGCTCTCAAACACACGATTGTTGGCTTAGTTAGAATCAACTCTACAACCCACTCAATGGATAGGTTGTCTTATATATTTTAACCTACTACAATTAACTACCGTAAATATATTCTTAATAAAAAAAAGATACAATGGCACACACACTTTACACAGAGATTTTACCCTGGAAACCCAAAATGGGAAAACCAACAACTCGTTTAGAGTTGCACTTCTAATATTTTATTCATCATCATCTTCATTGTTTACAATACAATATATATAGGATCTCGTGGCATACAAAACCCCTAATCCATTTACCTGGATTAGTCAACAACCAAAATTCCTTAACCAGAATTAGAAAACCGTCAGCGAAAACCATGTGTTGAAAAACTACTAAAAATGGGCGCAAAAAAACACCAATTTTTTTTGTGGGGGATCCTCCCCCCAATGACCCCCCCCCCCACATGTCCGATGCAATACAAAACGTGAGGTTGGTTTTCCAAAGAATATAACACATACCCAACATGTTGTTTGGGTTAGTAAAAGAAAAGGAGGAGGAAACAATTCAGTAGCAGTGAGAGGATGTGGAAATGTTGAACATTGATCAAAACTCCATGACAAATGAAGTGCAACAAGAAGAAACCTACAACCAATTTGGTCTCATCTAGTAATGGGTTATGTATTTTAAAGTTTATTTGTTGTTAGGAGTTTTTGTGTGAATGTAGACTTGTAATATATTAAAGATATCCTTTTTGAAGGACTACTTTGTTGTCTTAGAATACTTTTCTCAATCTTTGGACATACTTCATAAAGTCTTGTTGGACAGTCCTTTTATATGTATTTTAATGTTGAATAGTGTGGCTGCAGCAATTTCTAGTACAAATATAACCATTCTTGTTAAAAAAAGAAGAAGTGGTCCATTCTTACAAATAGTTTTTGGTGTGGAATGAGTATGAGGAAACTCTATATATTTGATGTACGAAAATTACAAAAGTCACAAATATTGACAATATTTTTAATCAAGTACATATATTTCAAACAACTATAATATCGAAAATATATGAAAGTATTCCATGACATTGATAGTGGATTAGTCCACTATAGTAACAATTACAACCCAAAAACTAATGATGGCCATCATGATAACTAGGGACCATATGAGCATTAAAATAAAAGAGTTGATTGATAACACTACAAAAAGTATTGTCAATGAAAGATGGGAAATCAAAGTAGTGGTTGTGTTGGTGATAATTTAATGATTTTAAATGCATCTTGAAATCAAAATGTAAAGGTATCCTCTATATCTCGACAAACTTGTTATCTAAGAGAACCCATACTCAATCTACAATGAATTCCATTAAGGGGTAGATGAGTTGAGTGCTTCTTAACCCCACTTTGTGGACCTTTTTTATATTGTAGATATATGGTAGGGATCTATGATATATTCTATAGGTTCTTGAGAAATGTCGTGTCTTGTTAATTTAAAATTAAGTTATTGAATCATGTAATCAATGGTAAATAACATCCTCTTCAATTCATCGATGTTGTTATTCATAACGTATTATATTGTAAGATGATGTATAAGATATTATCATCAATCACACCTTTCATATCCCAAGAAACAAGATATTATCATCAATCACACCTTTCATATCCCAAGAAGCTTGTGTTATTGCTCATGGCCATATTTGAGGTGAATGAAGGTGGATGCAGATTGTGAAATACCAACAACAAATAACAAATCATATAACCAAATCCCATATAACATCACTTACCTTTAACTTACAGGGCATGCTAAACCATTTTATAGCAAGTACCACAATGAGCCAATTGTTGATGAGTTATATACGATATATTCCTAAGTTGTTGACTTAGACTTATGTTTTAAAGAATTTAGGCTTTACCCTAGGGACCATCCTCAAAATAAGGGGAAGTACCTCAGAAGTTTCCCTTGTGATATATTACAAATAAAAAATAGTTTACTCGAAGTGAGCCATATACTTTTTCAAGAAACAAAATTTGTTTCACAAATACAATCTCTATACTTAGTTTGGTATGAATTGACAAGTTGATCTGAAAATACCAAATGAGTTCTGATACCAACTTGAACCAAAATATCAACAAACTTTGATATTAATTCATCCCGAAAAATCCTTAGATATAAATATTTCTTAAATACACATAATCATACAGCCAGATTCGAGAAAATGAAGATCGCTTGACTATTTGCAAAATATCATGTGAATGTCTTACTTGTCCATAAACCCATAAACTCATGAATAACTTGAACTCTAAATGAGATGACACAACAGAAAATAAAAGAACTCAAATTACATATGTAAATGGTATACATCACTGCATATTCAAAGTCCCCTTAAATAGCATGATTGTTCTTCATCATCTCAAAATTCCAAATTTACAATACAATATAGGCTTAACAAAATTTTGAATACACTTCGAAAATCCACTACTCAAATGCAGAAACAGAGTGCACCATTGAATTCCTAGTGAAAATTCGTGCAAAATTGATATAAAATACTTGAAATTCCTTCAAGGTACCGCTCGACATGCTTTACGGTGTTACCTCAAGTGCCTTGTACCCTTGGCACGCATTATGAGGCAAAACTCTGCATTAAATTGTGTGTACAATGCATTGGGTTGCACACCATTAAATAGGGTGCCCCTTCTAACCAAGTCCCAAAATTTGTGGTCATACATTAAATATAAGTGGGTTGGTTGTGTAACCAAATATGCACTTTATGTTAACCCGCAACAACATTTAATTACAAATTCCTTTGGTTTTTTTTTAACAAACCATATCCATGGCTCGTTGGTTAAAAATTGTGGCACATAAACTGGAGGTCAGGGGTTCTATTCCCCACAACCTTTGTGGTTAGTTTTGCAATTGGTTATTATTATTATTATTATTATTATTATTATTATTATTATATATAACAACATTTCAAAGTTTGCACGTGGATTTGTTATATATATCTTTGGTTGCCCATATGGAACTTATTACAAACTTAAATACAATATATGTCATATAGTGGTAAGAACTAAGTGCATGGTGTAATGTTAATGGGGCTTTGTTAAGACCTTTGGGAGGTCATGGGTTCGACCCCTGTCAACTGCCAAAGATTTTAATGAACCATGACAATAGAGGCCAATGGGAGGCTTTCGTGTGGCAACCTCTCATTGGCTCTTCAATGCCACATGTCATAATATGATTGAACCAATTGCATGTCACTTGTCAACCTCTCATTCATCCATTTGTGTTGTAACTTACCCAGTCAACTACCAATTAGGTTCCATGTGTCACCCTTGCAGTGGTGACACATGTCACCTCTTTATTTTCCCTTGTACTTTGACCTTTAACCTTTTTTCCAAGTTTGACTGTAACTTTGACCGCTCATAACTTTTCCATACGAACTTCATTTGACTTATCGTTTGTGCCATTGGAAAGTTAATGACGGGCTCTATGCATTGATGTCATTTTCTCGATCATTTGAGATGTTCAAATATTGAGATTTTATGGATCCCCTAAGACCTCTGTGAGTGTTCCAGAACATTTTGGACCTTTATGAGCATTCCTTAGATCCTCCTGGATCACACCTCCCCGCCAGAGGACTTTTGGACCTCCAAAAGTATGGATTATTCAAAAATGAAGTGAGAATGATTTCGCCTCACGTGTCCAATATCATCCATCCATTTTGCTTGGATAACGAGCACCTGACTCATCACACCCATAATGAAGATTGAAACAACACTACTTACCAATTTAACCATTCCCTTAAATTAACAAACTCTGCCATTCATTGTTACAGTAGCCAACCATATTCCATTGATTAGTAATAAATTGATCAACAAAACTGAATATACAGATGCGAAAGAGAATGAACCATCAACATATCTAATTTTCTTAACAGGAACGACATCAACCAAAGGACATGTTCTGCTTTCAACCATAGGTTGTAAATATGCATCCTGAATACTAGCATTAACTAGCATGTGCCCTGTAGTGACAACTGTCAAATTCGTCTTCATCTGATGAGCTCTCACAATGAATTCAATCCCATCCTTAAAAAGATGATAGTTATTTTATTCCCTATAGAAAATGGCCTTCCTATCGTACAAGTATGGAATTCCCAAAACCATCCTACAAATGTCAAGAGGAACAACGTCTAACTCTACCTCATCAATGAAACTGAATGCGATCGCAAACTGTAACTCGCATTTCTTAGTTACCTATACCTAAGCATTATCACAAATCCAACCCAAAGGATACGATTTTAGATGAGGCCTAGTTTCCAATCCCAACTTCTGAACAACTTGCTCTGAAATAAGATTCACTTGTGATCCACTATCAACAAGCATATCAATCTTAGTGTGCTTTGTGATAACTTATAAATGAAACAATTATTTTCTTTTCCTTCCATCAGGGATTACTTTAGACTTTGCAGAAGAAGTACATGAACTAAAACTTGCAATAGAAGATTTACCTTTGATGTTCATAGCTATAACCTTAGTTTCATCCTCAGAATCTAATCCAAGATCCTAAACTATGGTCGTGGTCTTCTTATTACCCTTTCTAGGCTGAGCCCACTTTGGCTTCAATTTTGGATGCCACTTCCAACAATGATTATCATCATGCCCTTTCTTCTCGCAATGAGAACATGTATGTTTCTTCCTTTATTTACCCTTCAACTACTTCTTGAAGTTATGTGGATCCATTTTTCCTTTACCACCAGTTCTCTCTAGCCTTCTTTCGATCCTCATACATTTCTTCCACCGTGCCCTTCATTGCTATGAACGCAGAAAAGAATGCATCTTCAGTACCAAAAGGATTTGGATTAGAAGAATCCATGTCTTTTGTTGAATCCATTTCTTGCTTTTGAAATGCATGCCTCGAACCAATCTCACAAATGTACTCTTCAAATGATCCTTCACCAAGCTTGAGTTTGGACCTCATAAGCATTCACTTACAAATATACATCAAAACTAGCTCTGATACAACATGATCTGGAAATACCAAACAAGTTCTAATACCAACTTGAGCCAAAATATCAACAAACTCTTATATCAAATCATCTCAAAAAATCATTGGATGTAAATATTTCTTAAACACACATAATCATCCAACTAGATTCGGGAAAATGAAGATCGCTTGATTATTTTCAAAATATCATGTGGATGTCTTACTTGTCCATTAACTCATAAATTGATGAATAACTTGAACTGTAAATGAGATGACACAGTAAAAATAAAAGAACTCAAATTACATATGTAAATGACATACATCACTTCATCTTCAAAGTCCCTTTAAATAGCATGATTGTTCTTCATCATCTCAAAATTCCAAATTTACAATACAATATAGTATTAAAAAAGCACAATTTTGAAGAAACTCCAAAACTTTGTTGCTCAAATGCAGAAACGGAGTGAACTTTTCAATTCCTAGCGGAACATCATGCAAAATTGATACAAAATACTTGAGATTTGGTCAAGGTACCCCTCGGCACACTTTACAGTGTTACCTCAAGTACCTTTTACCCTTGGCATGCATTGGGTTGTGTTACCTCAAGTGTGTACAATGCATTGGGTTGTGTGTTATTAAATAGGGCACCCCTTCTAACCAAGTCTCGAAATTTGTGATCATACATTAAATATAAGTGGGTTGGTTGTGTAACCAAATCCGCACTTTATTCTATCCTACAACAACATTTATTACAAATTCCTTGGTTTTTTTTTAACAAACCATATCCATGGCTCATTGGTTAAAAATTGTGGCACATAAAGTGGAGGTCGGGGGTTCTATTCCCCGCAACCTTTGTGGTTAGTTTTGCA